>SNQJ01S0235210.1:0-10356 GCA_010110895.2 Picea sitchensis | reverse complement strand
GAGAAGAAGGAATGGGAAAGAGTAGGAGAGGAGGAAAAAAACATTAACAAAGTTAACCCAAGGAAATGAGGGAGTTGGGGTTTGGGCTTACCTCTTTAGCTCTTGAAACTTGAAACCTTTGGAAGACGGTTGCCTTTGTTCTGTCCTCCAAGCTCCTCTTTGCTCACTCTTCCAAGCTCTTCTTTGCTTTCTCCTCCAAGTTCTCACAAATCTGCACTCTCAAGCTCTCCTTTGCTCTCTCCTCCAAGCTCAAGATGAAAGAATGAGGAGAATAGAGGGGAAAGAGATCATTTATTCTCCTTCTTTTCCGTCAACCCTAAGCCTAAGCTAGGCCCCACCCTAACTCAAAAAATTAAAAAAAAATTTGAGTTTTTTGCTTGAAGATATGAGTCCCCTTGGAAGCATGCATGAAGCGCGCTTCAGAGGGGGACGCTTCGGAAATGGCAGGGAGCGTGCTCAAGAGCCCCGAAGCGCGCTTCAGCCCGAGCTTCCTGGACGCACCCATCCGGATTGAGTCGGGGATTCAAAGCGGGGGGAGGGAGGAGGAAGCTTCCAGTAACACTGACTTGGACCATGTCAATGAGTGAGTGCATCCAAACAAAGAGAACTAGAAAGAGAGGTCAATGTTGGTGAGGGGATTGTGGCAGCAACATCTAGGAAAACCAAGAATGAGGATCCTCTTCCATTCTTAAGGAAACCATCTAGCAAACACCCAGTTGGGGGTGGGACTACAACAACAAGAAAGAGGCCTACAATGGGTCCAATGGGCAAGATATTTCAGCAATAGAGGCAAGATGAGTTGGATCTTACCATTGGGTTTTTTTTCCATTTCAAGTTCATCTCATTTAATGTTGCATGGTCTCCTTTGTTTATTGAGATGTGTCAAGGTCTAACTCAAGGGGCTCCAGCAGGGTACATGCCTCCTAGTTCAGAGAGGCTTAGAACCACATTGTTGGTTAAGGCAAAGAGGCAAGTGGATAAAATGCTAGAGCCTATTAAAGCAACTTGGCCCTCATCCGGTGTTAGTATTGTTTCAGATGGATGGACAGATGCAACACGCCATCCACTCATGAACTTCATGGTGTCTTCCTTGAATGGGCCAGTTTTCTTGAAAGCGATGGATGCTCTTGAAAAATACAATGATGCACAATATATGGGTGAGTTGTTCATTAAAGTTATTGAAGATGTAGGTGTTGATTCTTGTGTGTTAATTATTACAGATAATGCACATGTAATGCTAGCAGGTTGCCGGTCATATTTTACAGGAAACTGTCGGTCTTAAAAGTAGATTCCTTCAAGTGGATGGGGCAGCTGGTGGATGCCAGCTATTATCTCGTCCCTTAGAGGCTCAGCCATATGGGGACCCATTCCAACTTTTACGGAAAGACACGAGATTCTAAACAAATCAAATCAAACACAAAGTAGAGTTCAACTGGAACCCATGGAACAGTCAGGACACCACTGTCGGCCCGATAGACAAGAATCTAACTATTACAAAATATCTTTAAGTACATGGGTCCATCATGCTTCCATTCTATTGATTATATTATGCATGGCTATAGAATCAAAAGAATCTCTGCTATCATCATTATCTCTGTCATAGTTGATGTGACTAGACGGAGGTGACCCAAAATGGTCAAAGAAAGGTGGAAGACCATTGAACCATTTGTAGAAGAGGGACCCTTGCATAGCAGGAATCAAATCTCTATCAGGTACACAGAGATCACCGTAGAATTTACTTGATACTGTATATCTTGGAGGATCAAGAGGCTCTGTCTTATCTTCAAGTAGATCACTGCCTTGAAAGGATAGATTAAATACAAACCATCCATTATAAACCATCCATTATAATGAGCAGCTTCTTCAACTTCTGATCGTAACCAAACTTTAAATGAGTTTTTCACGGTTCCAAAGAAGGTTACGTCCCTAGGGCAGTATTTCCATAGAAGGGTGAGAAACCAACCAGACCACCATGCCTGGTTCCGAGTAAAAGTATCGCATTCAAAACGGAACCGACATGAGCCTGTATATTTTACACATTGGAATATGGCACAGTAGTCTGTATAGTTTAGGAACGAACTATAAACATAGATATATCTCTGGCCTTGCATCGGTCCTCCAGCGATTGTTCCACTGAACATCTTAGAACTTTGAACAAAATAGTTGTTATTTGGGATACAATGGTTGTAGGTTTGTACCCATCTTTCCAAAATATCTTTGTAAACAGGGCTGGATTTTATACACTGTTCCAAGCAATCAAAAAATCATAGAATGTACAATTATTACATATTAGGACCCAACGATAACCAGGAGGGGCTATTGGTGCAATGTATGAACTTGATGCCATCATCTTTATTTCTCTGATTTGATTAGGCGTTGCTTCTCTTGTTAGCAAATCAGCAATGCAGTTATCTTTACCTGGCTTATATTGAATATCAAAATCAAAACCATCAAGCTAGAGACTCCATCTTAGAATTCTGTTATTTTCCTGTTCCAAGAGACGCTGGTTAGAAAGCATGCCTTTCATATGCTTTAAATCAGTTCTAACTGTGAAATGAACAGGTTTTAGAAAGAGCCGAAATTTTTTTATTCCATTTTTTACTGCAAGAATTTCTTTGTGGGAGGAAGGATATTTGCTTTCTGGTTCTGTAAAACAGGTTGAGGTATACATGCAAACTTCTTCCTTTTGCGGACTACTTTTCTGTAACAGAACTGCTGCCCAAGTTTCATTAGAAGCATCTGTTTCTACAATCAGAGGTAGTGAGACATCAGGTAGATGCAGACTGGGAAGATCTTGGATCTTCTGCTTGATAAGTTGGACTACCTTAGTCATACTGGAATTCCATGGTAGTGTTCTTTTTAGTCTTTTCTGTAGAATCCTTACATCCTTAGCTTGATTATCATAGAACTGACGGATGTAGTTGAGACTACCCATAAATCTTTGTAATTGCTTTGTATCCAGAATTTCATCAGGAAATTCGGATAATATTTTTAGTACATGATCCTATAACTCTATGCAACCTTGAGATAGAATTAATCCTAGATACTCAATCTTTGTTTTTGCCCAACATAGCTTGGTTTTACTGAGAACTAGACCATGCTTGAACAAATGATCATAAACAATTCTCAGATGTGTTACGTGGGATTTAATATCTAAAGAACAAATTAGAAAGTCATCAATATATACAATAACAAAGGATAAGTGGCTGAAAATGTCGTCCATTCTTTTCTAGAATTCAAAGGGAGCATTCTTCAACCCAAAAGGCATTACCTTCCATTGGAATTGTCCATGAGGGACAACAAATGCAGTATTGTACCTGTCTTGAGGAGTTATGCCTATTTGCCAAAATCCACTCTTGAGATCAAACTTACTGAATACATTGCATTTGCCTATTTTGGAAAATAGCATATCTTTAGATGGAAGAGGAAATCTTATTGGTAATAAAGTAGCATTCAGAGATCTGTAGTTAATTACCATCCTAGGTTTTCCTCTTTTCTGCTCACTATGCTTATTCACATAAAATGCAGGGCAAGCCCAAGGGCTTCGGCTAGGCTCAATCAATTTTCTTTGCAATAATTCAGCAATTTCTTTTTGGCAATTTTCTATTTCTGTTGGAGACATGCTGTTAGCAGAAGCCTTTCGAGGTCTGGCATTATAGTCTTCTTTATAGGGAAGATCAACAAAATACTGCTCCCTAGTCCAAAATGCATTAGGATAGTCAGAAATACAATCTTTTTCAATCTTTTCTTTGATTTCCTTTATGGCTTGAAGACCGTTGTTATCAGCATTGTTTACTATCTTCTGTATTTTGGAAAGCTTTTCTGCAGACCTTTCTACCTGAGGCAAAGGTTTTACTGATCCGATCTTTACTTCAAAGGAGGATTTACTAGGGACTAAAATGGATTTATTGAGAATTGTGAACTGTACAAAATTTTCTCCAACAATAAATGGCAAGCATCTATTTACAAAATCTTGTCCTAGAAGGACATCTGCTCCTGTGTCAAAGCAGTAAAGATTTACATGAACTTTGGCTCTTTTTATTATGATGGGAAAATCTGGAGCAAAGGACTAGAATCTTATTTCAGTCTTGTTGACAGCTCTAAAGATTATATTCACTGGCTGCCAGAAATAGGAAGGTATAGCACCATACTTTGCACAAGAATTCTTTGCACTTGTATCTAGTTGAGCATCTAGTGAATAGTTCTTATAACCGGATACTTTTATGTCAACTGTAATGACCAATCTATCCTCAAAACCATTAATTTGATTAAATAAGCTTGGTTCTGGAGCTTGAGCTTGGGTAGATTTCTGACTCCTGAGAATGGAAGGTATCTGAGGTTTCTGTCAATTCTTTTTCAAACAGCTCATCCTTCTGTTTCTTGAGAAAGCTCAATTCTTCTTTTTCAAGCTTTACAGTTTTCCAAATTTGTTTGATCAGTAATTCCTTTTCTTTTATAGAACTTTCTAATGTGTTGATCGTCTTGTCTATAGTGGCTTCAGTGGTCAAGTCTGATTCTTGTTCTTCTTCTTCTACATCATCAATAACTTTTACAAGGTGCTTATTTGCATAGGATTTTCTTTGATGTAGGAAATTTGGCTCATCATTATGTATAAAAGATCGGGGTGTTTTAGGCTGAGTTTTGCTAGGTGCGAATGCAGAATCAGGGGGTGAGTAATATTGTAAATTCACCACGCTTGGTTGCTAGAGCAAAGTAATCTGCGAATCAATTGTTTGAAGTTGAGCACGAAGACGGTTGGCAACTTGGAATTGACCAGGGGTCAATTGAGAAAGACGATGCTGGACACTAGTCTCGCGCTGGAGAAGTGAAGGAAGATCTTCAAGATTAGTCATCATCTTGAGATCTAGGAAATTGAGATTGAGTGGCGAATGGGAAGAGTCAAAAGAGTAGCTAGGAGAATCAGGCTGTAGTGGAGTTTCAGACTCAGTTTCTGTAAGGGATAGGTATTCACCTTCTGAACGACAGGAAACTAAATCCCAATCAGTCGGATCATATCCTGTAGTAAACAGATCCATTATTTTGTTTTGAAATTTAGACTTTTGCTGCAGAGGACACTGAGAAGCCCAGTGGCCAGGCTGTTTACAGATAAAACACTTTGTGTTTTTGGACTAGGTAGGCTTTGTCCTTCGCTTAAAATAAGTTTTTCGGGGAAATGGTTTATGATTACTAAATTTCTTGGGGAATCTGTTCTTGAAAGATTTGGATTGCTTTTTACACTTAAAACATCCACAATCAGATTTGTCGGATGTTTTCTTTTCGTGGGGTTGCTTACAACCAAAATGGTATGTTTCTGCAAAGATATCACAGACACCAGCATAAAAACCAAGCTGCTTTTTAACAGACTTATTAGTTTTATGTCTCAGGCATTCCTTTTGTAGGGTAGTTGTGATGTGCTCATGTAGACCTGCTAAAGAAAGATCTTCCATATCAACATCAAGTTGTTCAAGCCTTTCTCTAACTAGATCTGGTATCTTTCCAGGCATGGCTGAAAGATATTTCCTGAGATATGCTACATTGTGTGGGTCTGGACTTCTATAGAGGAGACCTTGCATTGCGCAGAGGAACTCTGGGATTTGACTGATGTGGCATAACTTTTGGCTCATAAACATATCAGCATAATGTGTAGCGTCAATGTTTTTATTGCCATAGAATTCATGAATGACTGCTTTAGTTAATTCATCAATGGGCTTTTCATCATTCATAATTCTAAGCTTATCCTCTTCAGGAATTCTATCCCACCAGAGTCCCAAATTACCAGTGAATCCCCATGTTAGCCTAAGGGCTAATTCATTCCAAGCAACATGATTGCAATATAGCAATTTCTGGGTCTTCGCCCAAGCATGCCATTTCTGCAAAATGATGATCATTTCATTTCGTGACCAACAATTGATGTTAGTCACAGGTGTTGGATCTATATTCTCTCTGCTAAAACTAGAATGTTCTTCAGAGTTAGCAGGATCAAAAGGAACCTTTTTGCTTGATCCATATTTAGCGTTGCACCATTTTTCCCAAGCGGTTTGGAAAGGATTTCCTCCTAAATCTTGATCGGACGACCTAGGCATGCTAGATCCTTCTCCTTCTTCAATAGCTTTGATATCTAAGCAAGGAGAGGTGGAGACTTGTTGTTGGGATTCAACAAAAATTTTGAACTAAGATATTTGGTTCTTTACTAGCTCAAGCTTATCGAAGGCTAGTATATTTACTTCAGCAATTCTAGCTAGAACTGGGTCAGTTAGTTCTTTATCTAATTGCTTCAAAGTGAGTTGTTTGTTTTTCGCAGTAGGGTCGAACAACCTAAATGAGGTTTGTTCTTCTAATTCTGAAAACTTTATTGGAGGAGAATTAAGTTTCTCCTGGTCAAAGGATTCTTTCAATTCTTGGACTGTAGACTGGATGGTTTCCAGTTTGTCCATGATTTTTTCAAATTGTTCTCTGAATAGAGATTGGTTATGCTCAATGGTTTCTAAATCAGCATGTATACCATTAAAGTAAGTTTTTGTTTGCAGAAGATCTTGAGCGATATCATCAAGATTTTGTGCTAAACACACAGATTGGTAGTTTGAGTGACTATGCATACGAATCAATTCAGAGGACTTTTCAGCATCAATCTTCCTGTATTGTACAAAGTCTAGATCTGCAGCAAGAGTATTATTCTTGAATGTAGGAGTGAAATTTCCCGGACCTAGATTTCTCTGAGGAAGAGATGAAGATTTATCTTTGTTAGCTCTGGGCAATGGATAATTCATCATGTTAATCTGACGGGGAGCTGAGATCTGTAGGCACTCAGGACAGTTAGAGTGTTGTCCATTGTGTTCATTGTTTGAACAAAATGTTCTAAAAGAAGCAGAAGAAGATTCAAATGGTTTCCTTGAAGACTGAGCAGGGATACAGGCTTTACAAAATTTACACTTCGTAGATCTGGTTTGATGATATAACAAATGATCATCCAATTCTGAATGTCCAGAGACAGGAACATAAAGAGGATGTCTAGGTGAAGCAATAGATGAAGATACATTTGATGAGAAAGAATTTCTTCTCTCTATCTTACTTCTTTGGGATCTACCAATTTTTAAGACTTGGTTGCCAGTATGGTTTTGTTGTACTATCAGCTGTTGGGTTTCAGATGAGTGGAACTTTGGTTGGAGTGGTTGATAATCAGCCTTCCATTCATCTGGGGGAGTAAGCTGAGAGAATCCAAGTGTTAATGGAGTAACATTTCCTGGGCCAACCACCACGCTTTCGGAGGTAGCACATTTAATGAGGTTAGGATTTAAGGCAGGCATAGTAGTGGAAACAAATCGGAGACAAGTAGTGGTATGGAACTGAGCGATCTCAGATGGATTAATCATGTCAAAACCAGAAAATTGAATATAAGCCTGAAGAAGAGTATAAATAAATGGGTCAGTGAGGGAGCCCTGAAATCTTGGTAGGACAGAGGACCACACGGGACCATTGTGGATGGGAGCTTGGAAGCCTCCAATCATTGCATTAGAAAATTGATTATGTCTAGAATCTATAACACAACACAAGGCAGATGTATTTAAACCAGGGCGGACTAAAGGATTTATACCGAATTGGATTAATCCAAAATGAACATATTTGTATCCATTCTCTAGCCCCCAATCAATATCGGCCTGTTGAATCATAGGGATTTGATAAACATTTTGACCTAAGGACAAGGGCACATTTGTGGAACAATACCTTCTTAAGGTGGTAGCACGAAATTTGAACATAGGTAAGTCATAGATTTTAGAAGATTCTATCTCGGGCATAGTCTAGTTTGCATTTGGTTCATATTCATGTGCTATAAGCCTAGTATTATATAAAGGATCAAACGAACTTGAACCTAAAATCCTTTTGAACCATGAAGATTTTTTGAATTTTGCATCTGAAGACAAATCATAATGACTATTGGGTCTGCTAGAATCCATATAGTATTACTGCAACTTTTGGCGAAATAGTACGAATGCAGGGAAGTAAAATCAACAGAAGGTAAGATTCAACTTACGATGGGAAAGAGACAATACACAACACTGCTCGCCTTCCTTGGCTTGAATAAAGCTGTTCTTCCGTCTCACAGTAACGGCTGGAAACCATACACAAGTAAAATCACGTCTTTGTCTTCAACATTTACACATCTCACATTCTATAATTCCCAAACACATGGCTCAAACATGATAGAAAGAGCACTTGAACAATAGACCAGTAAAATAGAATAATTTTATTGCTTCAGATAGATAGTACACACACGCATCGCTCTGATATCCACCTATTGGCATGGTTGTGGAAGCTAAATATCCACAAATATTTTGGACATCTTGCATTGTTCATTCCTTGAATTTAGCACTTAAATCCTTTGCTTCGGATGTGACATGGATCGAAAGTCTTATTGAGTATGCACGTCATATCCGCAATTTTGTACAAAACCATACCAATGCCCTCACAATCTATAAGAAGTACACACAGATATTGTTGTTGAAGGTTGTAGATACATGGTTTGCCTCCTCATTCATCATGCTTAAGAGGTTGAGGGAGGTCAAGGCCTCTCTTGGGTCCATGGTTATTTCAGAGTTTTGGTCTTTTTGGAGAAAGACAGATCAAGCTTCTTCAAAAAAGGCCAAGGATACAATGTTAGATGATGCTTGGTGGGAGAGGGTAGATCTTACCATTAAGATCATGGACCCTGTTGACCGCCTATTCAACTAGGGGGTCAACTCCATGTACCATGAAGATATGCATCAATATGCATCAACAAATGCAAACATGTCGAAGACTATTTGGTTCTATTGGGCAATTTATGCCTCCAGCACATATTTTTGTAAACGGAATTTCTGCACGCCTGCGTGGGTTAATAATGTAATAGGTCTGCATGGATCATAGTTAGGTCAGTTACTTTGAGATTTCTTCATTAGGAGAGTTCCTTTCACTGAGGGTTTTTTATCCTCGGGTTATTAATTTGGCTTTTTAGCCTTATTAATTTCCCTTGAATTTTTCCCTCCCACCATGCAATAATTCCTCCAAAGTGGTGAAGGGCGTTCTAATGGAGTTATCCTCTGGTAACCAGTGTTTAGAAATGATGTAAATGACCATGTATGACATCTTAGAAAATTTTGCGGAATTTCGTCGAGTCTAGATAGGTTTTTTTAATTAATTAATTAATTATAATTATTTTTTGAGCAAATATTGTAAAAACTAGGTCCTTGGGCTTTTGCTAGGGGTATTTGTGCTCAAATGAAATGAAATGAGACCCCCTACACCCTTGAACCAAGTTTCAGCTCAGTTGGACAACTTTTGCTAGGCGTTTGTCCACCAGGAGTCTCAGTCAGTGAAAACAACAATTTTAATTGCCAAGTCATGACATAGGAAAAATGTCATTTTTGTAATTTGTGAGCACATGGGGTAAAGTAATGATGGAAAAGGGTGAGAGAGATGATTCCTAACCTACCCAACCCATGTCCTAACCTTTTCACACCCCCTTACCCACTCACTCACTCATACCCTCATGTTGCACCCCCCCTCTTGTGGAAACCTTTGAAAATGTGATTTAATTGAGTTGTGGGCCCCTCTCTCAAGTGGTGCGCCCTTCCTAGCCTTCCACCTCACCCCTTAGCTTGGTCCCACTCCAACTCACCCATTCCACTTCACCAATCCATGCCAAAACCCTAAGTGGTGTGCCCCCCTTCCTTGAGATCTACAATTTGTTTGGGTTTTGACACATGGCAATGATCCAAGAGGGGTCACTTTGCCTCTCAAAGTATAAATAGAACCCCTCCCTCACTCATTTCTTCACCATCTCTTGAGCTATTGTTATGCTACTGGATTTTCGCCCTGTTATCCCCGATATCTAGGGATAACTAGGAGATCATGTCTCGAGGCCCACAGGTCCCAGACATGAAGTACCGAGAGCAGGATTGACCTGAGCATGGCCCTGGAGGGCCCATCTTTCTTCTTCTTCGCCAGAATTGTCTTGTTAGCAGCAGCAGCTTCCATCACCACCGGCTTGGACTTGCATCAGAGAGGACTCTTGCTCCACAAGGTAATTGGTCCAAGGTATCATGGTATGTGTCATGTTTGATCATTACAACCTTCTTATATATGCATTAGGTTCCTTTCATTTCTGATGACTGCTTGGATCTTACACTAATCCACTTGACCATTGTTGGGGTAATTGGTGGGGTGACTTAGGAAGCTGATATTCATGGGTTTTGGTTAGCCACCAAGGGGGATTTGCAGAGCCATCGTCCGCTCCCACCATTTTATCATTTTACATCTTATCTCCCGCACATCCATCCCATTCCCCTAGTCCGGCCATTAGGATGACCTTTTGAGGGTTAC
>SNQJ01S0235209.1:0-13914 GCA_010110895.2 Picea sitchensis | reverse complement strand
CTCTTTGAGACTCTTGCTACACCGGTTATTATTTATGGATGTGAAGTTTGGGGCTATAGTATCTCTCGTGAATCCCAGAGAAATATAGAGAAAATACAAAATAATTTTATAACCTATAATCTCAAAATTAAAGGAAATACGCCTTATCCCATCCTTCTCTTAGAAACAAGCCTCTCCCCTATTGAAAGCATGGATATGACTAGATACCTAATGTATAAGAACAAGTTAAACAACATGGAAGACAATAGGCTTCCTAAAATTGTTTCAAAATCAAGTCATAACCACTATCGACTCAAACGAGGATGGCATAAAGATGCCCAATTTTGGTTAAACTATTGGGGAATCATGGAAGACACCATTTTGCAGAATAAAGATACTATTAAAAAAAACCTCAAATCAAAATTTAAGGAGAAAATGTGGTGTGATAAAGAGTTAGAGGAAAAAAAAAAATTAAGGTATTATAAGGATGTAATCAACCCTAATCTAGAAGATCAAAATTATCTATATGTTTTTCCAAGTGTAAAGAAAAAAATATAAAGATTGCTAAAATAAGAACAAATTCTCACCGACTCCACTTAGTGAAATTGGGCATTGATCAATTCCTAAAGCATGCATGGGATGAAAAGAGTGTGTCACCTTTGTGACAACTAAGAAGGATGAAGATGAAAAGCACTTTCTCTTAGATTGTCGACATACCCATATTAGATCTCATTTTCAAATGTTGTCACACTACCAACTGCTCTTAACTCAACAAAGTATGATGATCTTGGAAAGCTTCTTTTAATGATTTTTGAACACAGAAACAAATTCTAAAGGAATACAATCTTAATGGACATTAATCATCATCATCATCATCATCTATATATAAAAGAGAAAAATAATAAAACCTATATTTTTAAATATATCTCCATATATTAAAACAATATATATCAAAATATTTACATTACTATAGTAATAATTAAACACTAATATAATTTTCTATTTAATATATATTAAAACATAATATATTTTTACTTAGTTTATAATTAATTTAAATTTAAAAATTTAATAATTTTATATTAATTTATTTTTATGGAAATAGAGATGATGATATTAATACATTAAAACTTTGATTTATGAGATTTAAAAAAAATTGATAAAAATTACTTGAAATATTTATAATTTTATTTAAAAAAAAAAAAATTAAAAAGTTTTAATGAAGTAAAAGATTAAAGATGTAATGATTGTAATGAATATTTTGAAATTAAAATAATAAAACAAAGTTTTGAAGGAGAGAAGTGTTTTTATTTTTCACCATCTTAACATCCAAAACATGGCATATTTTTTTATGTTTTGAAATGGTTTATTACATTATTAATTCATCTCTACCTACTTGGAATATAGCTTTTGTTGAAAGTCAAAATTATTTTAACTTTTTTAAAATTTATATTTTTCATAATATCAATGAAAACATATTTTTTAATTAAAATTTTATAAAATAAATAAAACCAATTTTAATTTTAAATGTTTAAAATTCTGTTTTTAATTGATGAATTAAATTTTTTTTTATTGTTTTTAACCGTATATATATATCATGCCCAATTTCTTTTGACAATTGTCCATTTCTTTTCATGTAATATCTGAATTCAACACAAACGCTTAAAAACCAGTGCATTTGTAAGATTTAAAGTACTCTCATTGTTTATACTTTCCTACTAATTTTAAATTAGAACAGTGAGATCTCAATCATGAACACTCTCGCCAATTTTCATGTTCCCTCGTGGTTGTCTGCGTGTGCGTTTTAGTTGGCCAAGGTTCATCCAAACACCCCTCATCCCTCATTACACGATCAAGTTTAAATAGATTATGCTGCTAAAAATAAATAGCGCTTAGGATTGGTCACTAAGGGACGATTGGATGCATTTGAAGTAGTCAAATCTCGATTTAATACGAGAAGAAAGAACATATGGCTTATCATGCATGGATAAACCATATGTTATCTCAAGAGATTTATGATTGGAACTTAACGACATGATGATTGGATCTTCTCTCATAGATTTGATATTGCTTGCCACCATAAATTTGTAAGCTTAAAATAATTAAACATTGCATGTATGTGAAGCTAGAGAAACCAACTATTGTCATTGATTTATATATCCAAACTGTCTCTCCATTTCATCATCTCTCAAAAATAAATTAAAAATGAATGACTAAACAAAAACTTATCTCTTTGATTGTAAAACATTTTAAATATCTAAATATCTTTGAGATGAATAATGTATATCAACACCAAACACGATTCTTGGAGATGAATAGCCATATATCTAATAACCATAATACACATATTCCTGCCAAATCCACTAAATGGAAATGAATAACCATGTATGCAATATCTTTGGGAGGAAGCTCGAATATTTCCCATGTGACACATTAAAATTATAATAAATTGTTGCATGATGCAAAACTTGAAGTAATCCAAATCTTGAAGAATGTCAAGAAGATATGAACAAATGTGAGCTCCTGTATAATAAGCTACAGGAAGATATGAATCCAAAGAGCTACATGAAGAAGCACTTGGTAACCAATATGAGTAGGTGTTTTTGTATTTTTAAAGTGTGTCAAGGAGTGTAACTGCAATCAAGTTATTTTTCATAGAGCAGGGATGCATTAATAACAACATCTTAGTCTATTTATTTATGATGTAATACAAGGGTGTTGCTAACATTATTATTTTAATATGGTATTTATGGCTGTGGTGACCTATTAAATAGAGAGAGAGGCCCTATTTAATTCCAAATTAATGACTATTAATTGCATGAGTATTTGGATGAAAAATATGCTTTAAAAAACTAGAGAGTCACCCTCTCATTTTTGTTTCAAATATTCTTAAAACACTATGTACACTATTGTGTTACATATTTAATCAATTTATTTGGATTAAAATAAAAATAAAAGAAATAAAAATAAAGAAAACAAAATAAACTATATGTCTTCATTATATTTTATCCTTCTTCATTAAGAAAATATAGTTTCCTTTCAACTTCATGTTTTTTTAGGTCCAAAGTCACATGGATGTCTGTCATTTTTTTTTAAATTGGGTGGTGAATTATCTTCATTCACAAAGAAAGTTTCCTTTCAATTTCAGTTTTTTAGGTCCAAAGTCACATGGATGTTTTTTTTTTTTTTATTAAATTAGATGGTGAATTACTAATAAGGAAAATTATTATTAATTCATACATATGAGACATGTTTTTTTTAATTAGGTGGTGAAATATTAATAAGAAAAATATTATTGATTCACGTTTCCATGTATGCATATAAGTGTAAGTAACAAAAGTTTTTATGTATGCCAAAGTTTTTATGTATGCCAAAGGGAAAGATAAACATTAATATAAATTACTTTTAAAAACTTTGGAAAAAAATATTCACAAACATTATTTTTATATTTTTGTTTAAAAATAATTTAATTTTTTATAAAAATATGTTCACATCATTTTAAAAAATCAATACAAAATAATGATATAAAAAATATGGTACACTTCTTCCTATCAAAGATAATTATTGCATTATTAATTTAATTTGGGACTTCAATAAATACAATATATCATGATATATGATATTATTATTTCATGTTTTAACCTAGATATTTAGGTGGGATGTCAAGATTTAACAGAATTATTTTTTGTTTTTATTTTATTTTTAATTTAGATTTTTTAAATTAAATATAGAAAAAAATAATATGTGAATTTATTTTAAACATTTTTTTTTTTTTTACTCTATTTCACTATTTTTATATTCATTTATTTCATTTCAAATGGAATTTTGGATACTATTACAATTTGTTTTTATTATTTCACATTCTTCTAATTAATTAAGTTTATTAATGGGGTTGTATTATTACATTTTATTATTTATATTATTTTTTAATAACTTAAAAATGAAATAAAATAATAAATTTTTTTTATTTTTTTATTATATTAATAATGTTAATTATTTCAAATTTTTTTTTTAATAAAAGTATTTTTTCATGTCATTCCTTTTGTCAAAATAATTTTTTCATATTCTTTGAATAATTAATGATGATATAAAGAATAGAAATAAATAATAAAAGGCTATTTTTTTAAATTGATTCCACAAACTCAAAATTGTAGTTTTGATAATGTATAAATCAAAATCTTCAATTTTATTAAGTTTAGGTTTGAGGGGCTTTTGACTTGATGTAAAAACTCTAAATTGCAATCTAAATAATGTATAAATCAAAATTCATCTTCAGATTCGGAGAAAGAGGGAGTTACATTATTTCTCTCTTTTTGAAAGGCTTTTGAATTGATGTAAAAGCTCTAAATTGCAATCTAAATAATGTATAAATCAAAATTCATCTTCTGATTCGAAGAAAGAGGGAATTACATTATTTCTCTCTTTCAAAACTTACAATCTCTTCACCAATTTAAAAGTTCTTATAAAAAATCATCATTAAAATTGTAAACCAACTTCCAGTGAGATTATTTTGATTATAATATCTTTATAATTCTAATTAAAACGATGGCAAAACTTCCCTCAACTTAACTTACTTCGACATTTCTATTCACCAACTTAAAAAATATACTAGTAAATAGTTTATCTTATCCTTCATTACACCATCAATAAATAATTGATAGTGCATCTTATCCATCAAACTATTAATAAATAATTGAGTGTATCTGATCCACCCATCACATCGTGTTAAAAATAAATTTTGACATTACCACATCTTATTAGGTGAAAACTCTTATCACATGTACGAGACTGGTGGCGGAAGACACCGAGCACGTCAAAAATCATCACATCGTGGAAAAAATAAATTTTGACATTACCACATCTTATTAGGTGAAAACTCTTATCACATGTACGAGACTGGTGGCGGAAGACACCGAGCACGTCAAAAATCATCACATCGTGGAAAAAATAAATTTTGACATTACCACATCTTATTAGGTGAAAACTCTTATCACATGTACGAGACTGGTGGCGGAAGACACCGAGCACGTCAAAAATAAGCTTCTAGAAATGAAACTTTTTCGGATTTGAATATAATGTTTTCGTTTCTATGATAATTATGTTTTAAAAGTGTTCCTACTAATTTTAATGTGATTCTCTCTTAATTGGTGTAGATTTAGATTTACGTGGGGATACATTATATATATATATATATATATATATATATATATATATATATATTTTAATATAAATATATATATTTTAAAATTTTTTTTTTTTGTTTTTTTTTAAACTAATTGACTATGTAAGAATGTTTATGTAAGAATGTTTAAGAAAGTATTTTATTTTACTTATAATTTGAGATAAAACACAATCATGATGTTGGAAATAAACTTTATGAGTACAATTTCTTTGTTATCACGAGGTATGATTGAGGATTAAAGAAGAGAATTTTTTTCTTTTCAAGGTAAAGGGAAAAATAGAAACCAAAATAAACAAAGTTGCAGCCAACCCAAGCAGTCCTGCCAGAGTTAATTCTGTGGTGCATTTGACTTTCGGGGTGAAGGTTCAGTAGGTGGGATGGGGATGTGTTGTATGAACCACAGTGAAACTCAGGACAACCTAGGGATTGAATTTGGAAGTGCATTTGGGACGTAAGCGGGCAGACATGGGTATTTGTAGGACATTTGCTGGACAGAGTAGGAAAATCAAAAAAGCGTCTTTGAGATTAATTTTTTTTTATATAATGGCTTGAGAGTGAGATTAAAATTATTATGGTATGTATGGTCTTTAATACCATCTCGCTACTATGTCTACAAAAAAATTAAATCTTAATACCCCACTACTCTAGGTACTGGCAATACAATGAAAATTTGATAAGCTCAATGTGTATATATATATAATGAATTTAGACTTCCATTTTATAATGCCAATAATATGAATCTAGACATAAGATAGAGAAACGTGTGCAAGGATGTAACCTGGATATAATCCGCCCCAAGGCTTGATGGTTTGGAGTCAAACAAAAGCTAAATCAAACTTCTAACAGATCGTTTTCACTTACGTCTTCGGATTGGGATCGAGTATTCTTTTGATCAATTCACGAGAGCACCAACATGCAATAATTTGGACATGAAATCACTTTTTGAAGATGCATGACAAAATCGATAAAAGCGATTTCAAGTGTCCAATTGCTTTTGAAGATCTGTACATAGCGATATTATTGCTACCATGTCGGGTCCTTAGAATATCGAGCTTACACTCCAACCAATACAACCACTCACCATTAAGTCCACAAACATATAAAAGAAGAGAAATCCCATTTCTTTGGGAAACAATAAATGGGAAGAAGGATAACCAGGTTCATCTGCTCCAGGAAGTAATTATAATGTATTTAGAAAAGTAACATCCATACAACCTACGAAATTAGTCTGATATATACATTTGTTATATTTTGGAGCCATATAAGAGATTGAAATCTCCATTTTCTTGTAAGACATGGAAATTGAATTCATGTAAATAGATGGAAGGATATTTAGGACAATGTCTGGAAGGATATTTATGACATTGTCTAAGAGACTAAAAGGAATTATGGGCCGTCTTTGACTTGTAGTTTCCTATGTGATGTTGCATAGTATCTTACTATAGTGGGATATCCCACTGTTGGGATTTCGTTCCATAGTAATAATCCCCTCCCATAATAGAAGATGACATTTCATATTAAATAGTTTACACACAAAATATATCCTTACAATGAAGTACCGTATCTTTCTCTAGGTTGATTATGACTTCAAACATCACAGGGGCGATAATGATGTTATGGATTACTTATGCAAAGATCAAAAGCTATTGAAATGTCAATAAATAACGGTGATATCAAACCTTATAAAATCTTAAAAAATAAAAGAGTCATACTGACAAGTAACATTTCGTTGAAGGCACCCAAAGATTAGAGCTTCCTGTGTTGAAGATAACAGTGAACTTCTGAGGAGGAGTACCAAGACCAATTTATCCATAATACTGAGCATCCAAATAATTATTTAGAGGAACATATTCTCCTCTTGCAGATTCGGAATATCTCAAACCCCCTCTCAGACCATAATTTCTATTAACTTCATTAGAAAGCCTCCCTTCTCTTGCAACAATCCTTACAGCCTGTAGAGTTTTTTGATCCAATCCCTTCTTCTCAATTCAATTCTGTCTAAGTCGTCATTAGCTGCACAAACCGATGCCAAGACAAGTAAAGCAAGGCCAATATAAGAGATAAAATCCATATGATCCAGATTGCAAAGTTTCCTGCGGTCAGAGAGCAGAGACTTTAGATATATTTTACAATGTATGCCTCTATTAAAATTTCTCAAAAACATAATTATCGACCAAATGCTTTTCACACATCCGAACGATAGCCTAGAAAAACTTGGCCATTGGAATAAGATTTACCAAACCTAGCTTTAATCCAACCCACACTCCCCTGAAGTCGTTAAATCAAGCCTTTTCACAGAGCATTTCAACAACAAAATCAATACTAAACCCTCGTCATCCCTAAAATTTAAATTCTGGAAGCAGAAGCTAATTACTTGAAATCTGCTTTACTTTCAAATTGTGATGGCAAACAAAGCCACAAAGATATTCATGAAACTCCATGAGCAAGGAACTTCCAAATTAATTCAAGGCACGAGAGAATTATATAAAAGATTAAAAGCATCGGAAAATTTGAAGACCTAAATCTTGTCGATGAACCAGAAGCTCATTAATCATCGCTGAACCTCTATTAAAGATCGAGCTTATTTTTGCTCCAAAATGGCCTTGACTCCTTTGTCCGATAGTTGTTGTTCTATTCAAGACTATAATAGGTCATTCATCATTATCGAGCTCTAAATAAAAGCAGGATGAAAAGATTAGAACTGTTTTGCTCGAAATAAACCTAAATCCTCATCAAATGAACGAAAGTGAAGCTCATTAATCATCATTTGAACAACAAAGCTAAAGATGCCTCCATACATGCATAAAAGTCTTGATGCTACAGAAAACAGGAAATTCCGAGTTGAAAATGGGCACTAGGGAGTTAGGTTGAGAGAGATCACGAGGGGTCCGAGATCACAGTGGGCTCAACCCAATTTGAATGGCATAGGTTCCATTAGGAGGATTCTAAATGGGGAGACACGCCTGCGATGAGGGAGCACTTGTCCTGGAAACTCAGGAACTGCGATGAGAGGGACGACATTGAAGCTTCCCCGATCGAATCCTCGGGCCCTTGCTGCATTACCTCATCTTGGTCGTATCAGCTTCATGATAGTCAAGCTGTGATTTTGGACACGCGGTCCTAGTTGATTAATTCAAATTGCATGGAAAAGGATAGTAGAAGTGAAGTAAATATTAATTAAATCATTTGAATACGTGAAGCTGCCAATAACACTTTAAACTTATGAACCAATAAATTGTAACAAATATATATATATATTTATTTTTTATTTTAAAATATAATACAAACCTAAAGTTAAACATTATAATTTCTAAAAATTTATAAAGTCAAGCCCTAAACCCCAATATGAGTCAACGATGTAAAACTCATTGCAATATTCCTTTGGCAGGGACTAATAATTGGTGTGATAGGTGGTTATCCATAGTAGAAGATTGATTTTAATCAAATTAATTTGCAAGCCATTTCTATTTTTTTGGGCATATTTTCAAACATATTTCAAAGACTTCTTGAGAACATTAAGGATAAAATGTTTTTTAGGGTTATGTGGTCTAGAAAAAAAACTAAATGGAAGGTGGTTGCTTGACCAATAGATGGAGGAAGGTGGGTGTTGAAATTACTTATCCAGGAAATCCTTGGAAGCAAAGAGATTATGGAGAGTCATCACCTAAGAAAGTCTTATGGAAAGAGATAATTGAGCATAAATATATAACCCTTCGCAATACTATTGACTAGATTAGGATAAGAGATAATGGTGGGAATAGATCCATGGGTGGGCTATAAAAATATCTATACATGATCAAAGAGACAAATAGAATTATTGTGGAATAGGGATATTTTCACCCTTAGTGAGGCCTTAGACCATGAATCCATTGGCATTTGGTAGCAAGGATGGACTATGACAATTTCTATAGAATTAAAGGGGAAGATGTAAACCTATGGAATGCTTAAGTTGAGAATCTTAGGAGAAGTCATGTAAGAATAAACAAGGAATGGTGTATTGTGGTCAAAATCAAACCTTATGTTTTTTATTTAGCAAGAATGGACTATAACGAAACATTTTCTTCTAATTCAAAAAAAAAGAAGCCTAGTTGTGAAAAGGTTTATGGAAGGTTAGGTCCTCAAAGAAATCAAAGATATTCATGTATTTGACATTAAAAAATAAAGTTTTAACCTTGAATAATATACATAAAAGAGAAAAGTCGAGTCCTAGGATAATGTTACCTTTTCAACGAGAGTGATGAAGATGTAGACCATATAATTGTTAAATGCTATTGTATCAACCAATTGAGCAATTCATAGGTTTTTACAGAGGTTTGGTGGGTGAAACAATGGGGCAAAGCCTAAAAAGTTAGTGGAAAAAAAATCTAAAAAAGTGGATGGTTATTCCTTTTATGACACGTTAGACATGTTAGGAGCATGGCTAGCTAGAAATCAATTTATTTTTTAGAGTAAGGGGATTCCATCATTTGAGAGGGACCACCAAATAAGAGCTCTAGTCTTAGAATACAAAATGTCAAATTATTAAAAAACCTACAAGGAAAATGCTAGTTGATTACTAACAAATACCAATCCTAAAGTTTTTATGGCTCTAATCAAAGACATCATGCAAAGAGTGCTAAGAGATGTTGTCTATTTAAATTTGATGTTTATTTCTTTAAAGTAATGGTAACTTTGGGGAATGGATTTAATCATTTCCTTAAATTCATGGGCTAGAAATTGCTTCTAAAAATTGCTAGGGTGATTCTAAATTAACTAGAAAAATGGATGGTTTAAACTATGTGTTAAATATTTATCTTAAAAATATAGATAATCAAATTAAAAAAGTGCAACAAAAATTTGAGATAATTAATTTTTTAATGTGTATAGAGACCTAGAAAGGCCACCAAGTAATTGAAAGAAAGGCCACCCAGTAGTTGAAAGCAATGATATGTGTGAATCAAGCATACATGGACTATCTTCATTTTTTAATGGATTTAAAATTTAATAAAAGTTAAATCCCATTGTTGCATAGGCCTTTAAAGCTCAAAATGGTTGTATTATATATATATATATATGTATAAAATAATTTCTTTGATATGGAATGGACTTTATTTTATTTTTGTTCTAGATTGCAAGTCTTTAATATGTATATTCACAATCTTATAATGTGTAAATACTTTTTACTTAAAATATCAACATACTTTTGTGTTTATTCCTATTTAAAATTTGTAAAAGTGATTAATAGGAAGCTTCTAAAGTTTTAATCCAAAATAGGAGATTTCAATAGTTTTAATTCAATAAATATTTTTATATATAAAATTGATTTCAATTCTTTATATATAGTAAATCAAATTTTCTAACCCTCACGGACAACATTTAAGAACTCTATTATAATTTTACAATTGCCCTTTCCACTTATATTAGCAGTTCTCTCCAAGCATGTCCTAAGAAAGAATAATAAAACGACCAATCTTTGGTATGATAAAGAATGTAAAATTTTGGAAGTCATTAGGGATGCTTCTAATGGAGTCCAAAAACTCGACAAGATCAATACATACAAAGCCCTAATTAAAAGGAGAAAAAGGTACTATATTATTACAAGGCAGAACAACTTTCCTGACACTATATAAGATGGATCCCTAAGAGTTAAGGTCCAAATTCTAAAATGCAACACTAAAGAAAATAATAGGATTCCCTTGAAGGTGGAATTCCTACCTTAAAAGTCTTCAAGTTCCCTAATGCCATGGACACCATTCCTATTGTCCCTACAAATGAAAAAGTTTTTTCTTTAGATGAAAAAGAGTTCGGGGTTAAGTAACTTGCAAATGGGAAAGCCAAGGGACATTGAAGACTCTTGTTGAACTTTTTAAAATCGGAGGGCCAATCTTATCCCTCACATACACAGGTCTATTAGATTTAGCAATCAAGTAAAGGATTCCCTAAACCACGGATGCAAAGCCTCATTGTTCATATTTTTAAAAATGGGGATAGAAACATTCCCTCTAATTATAGGGTCATTATAGGTTGCTTAGATTTTAGCCAAGCTTTATGGAATTATTTTTGAAAAGGAATTTAGCCTTTGGTTAGAAAGTCAAGTTAAAAGAGATAAAAAGGCTGATAGAGTTTAGGAGATATCATTCAATTTTGGAACATCTTGTTACCTTAGGATCATTGCAAAGGAGTTAGCAATACTAAAAACCAATATTTTTTGTTGTTTTGGTATTAAATTTTTTGACATGGTTCCTAGGAAAACCTTTGGAATAGGTTGGAAGAGATAAAAAGTGCCTATCGATTTGAGGGTTGTTGGTGTCTCAAAGAGCATGTACTAATTTTAAAAATATCGAGGGATGGTCAAAAGAGATTAACTACAATATCATATTCAAACAAGGTTGTCCTTGTCCCTACCGTTTTGGCATATACATTGACAAGTTAAAGGTTTTTTTTTTTTTTTTTTTGTGTCGACTTTATTTTCATTGGTATAGTCATCAATCTCTTCTTTCTTTTATGCCGATGATATCGTTATTATGGAAAGAATTCTCCATGATCTTGAAAATCAACTAAGAATCCTCAAGGAACTTTGCTCCAATATGGGTATGCCTATTGTGTTAATCTTGATAAGACTAAGGTCATGATTATTAAATCCAATGAATTCCTTATGATACCTTCATATATGACAACAACAACTTGGAGGAAGTGACTTCATACAATTATCTTAGAATTGATATTCACCATGAGCTCAATTGGAATTATAGCATTGAAAATGATTATTGGGGATGAAAAACTTATGGACTTAACAATTGTAATCAGCTGATCTTTGGAGGTTAGGATAAGGAAGAAACTCCTCTTTGAGACTCTTGTTACACATGTTATTCTTTATGGATGAAGTATGGGGCTGTAGTATCTCTAATGAATCCCATGAAAGATAGAGAAAATACAAAAATAATTTAATAACCTATAATCTCAAAATTAAGAAAAATATCCTAGCCCATCCTTCTCTTAGAAACAAGCCTCTCCCCATTGAGAACATGGATATGACTAGACACCTAGTAATATGGAGAACAAGTTAAACAACAGGAGACAAGGGAGAAGCACCTAAAATTTATTTCAAAATCGGTCATAAGCCTACATCGACTCAAGCAGGGGATGGCATAAGATGCCTAGTCTTGGCTAAACTATTGAGAATCATGGAAGACACCATTTTTACTCCAGGAAATAAAAGATGCTATTAAAAAAACCTCAAATCAAAATTTAAGGAGAGAAAATGTGGTGTGATAAAAGGTTAGAGGAAAAAAGAAATTAAGGGTATTATAAGGATGTAATCAACCCTAATCTAGAGGTCAAAATTATCTATATGCTTTTCCAAGTGTAAAGAAAAAAATAGAATTGCTAAGATAAGAAAAATTCTCACGAGTTCCATAATGAAATTGGGCATTGGTCAATTCTTAAGCATACATGGGATGAAAGAGTGTCTTCACCTTTTGTGACACTAAGAAGGTTAGAAAGATGAAAAGCACTTTCTCTTAAGATTGTCAAACCTATACCCATATTTGATCTCATTTCAAATATTTGTCCACTACCAACCTTCCTAATACTCTTAGCTCAACAAAGAAATTATGATGATCTTGAAAAGCTACTCTTAATGATTTTCGAGCACCTGAAACAAAATTCTAAAAAATGCTAGTCTTAATGGATATTAATCATCATCATCATCATCATCTATATATAAAAGAAAATAATGAAAACATATATTTTTAAATATATCTCCATATATTAAAACAATATATATCAAAATATTTACATTACTATAATAATAATTAAATACTAATATAATTTTCTATTTGATATATATTAAAAGCATAATATATTTTTTACTTAGTTTACCATTAATTTAAATTTAAAAATTTAATAATTTAATTTAATTTTAATTTTTTATAAAATAGATGATGATAATTAATATTATTAAAACCTTGATTTGATATTTAAAAATTGATAAAAATTGGCAATGTTTTATAATTTTATTTTATATTTAAAATTAAAAATTTTAATAAATTAAAGGTTAAAGATGATCTCATTTTCAAAATATTTGTCACACTACCAACCTTCCTAACCTCTTAGCTCAACAAAAGTATGATGATCTTGAAAAGCTTCTCTTAATGATTTTCGAGCACACAAACAAAATTCTAAAAAATGCTAGTCTTAATGGATATTAATCATCATCATCATCATCATCTATATATAAAAGAAGAAAAATAACGAAAACACATATTTTTAAATATATCTCCATATATTAAAACAATATATATCAAAATATTTACATTACTATAATAATAATTAAATACTAATATAATTTTCTATTTGATATATATTAAAAGCATAATATATTTTTACTTAGTTTATAATTAATTTAAATTTAAAATTTAATAATTTAATTTAATTTAATTTTTTTTATAAAAATGAAGATGATGATAATTAATATTTATTAAAACCTTGATTTCTGATATTTAAAAAAATTGATAAAAAATTACTTGAAATGTTTTATAATTTTATTTTTATATTTAAAAAATTAAAAAATTTTAATAAATTAAAAGGTTAAAGATGTAATGATTGTAAGGAATATTTTGAAATTAAAATAATATAAGCAAAGTGTTTGAAGGGAAAGTGTTTTTTATTTTTCACCATCTTAACATCCAAAACATGGCATATTTTTTTATGTTTTTTCAGAAATGTTCTATTACATTATTAATTCATCTCTACCTACTTGGAATACAGCTTTTGTT
>SNQJ01S0235207.1:1397-12450 GCA_010110895.2 Picea sitchensis | reverse complement strand
TTAATTAATTAATTTTTTTTTTCATTTTGCATCTCATAATAATAATAATAAAATAAAAAAGAATTATCTATCATTTGTTTGATTTTGTAAAAAACCAAAATTATTATTTTTCTCTTCTCCATTAACTTGAAGCTTATAGAATTTTAAGATCATTATAAACAATGTTTGTCTAGAACTTATAGTTAGTTTATATTCATTTTTTATTTTATTGTTCTAGATTTTGTTTTATTCACAATTTTTAGGTTATTAATTTAGGTTTATTTTTGTTTCACGGGTTTCTATTATCAAATATTTAATACGGATATGATCATGGATTGATTTTATTATCCAAATACATTCAATATGATTGATCCTAAAATAATATTGGATTGCTACAAATAATTTTATGAGAAACAACAGATAAAATTTAGAAAGGCATCAAGCTCAGACAAACGATTTTCCAGGACAGATTGCATCCAAACCGTGAGGTATTTGAGGAAACAGTTGAAAACCCACTTCCCAAATGGACCCGTTTACCTTCTGCATGGATATTTTCCCACAAAAATGCACGATTTGAGATATATGTGGGTCTCGTTATGAGGAAAATTTCAAGTGGCGGAAATTATTAGTGACGCCTAGACTGTTCATTCATTTTATAAATATATGAGAAAGTTCAGAGCCAAAAGATCCAAGAATTGGAGAGGAGGATTTTAATCCTTTCTCTTTTGTATATTATTTCTTTTGTAAACTTTTGTTTTTTTCAAAGAATAATATGGAATTTCAGGTTGCTTAATGGCTTTTGTCCTCTGAGTAAAATGGTTTTGTTTTCATTATAATATCTTCATACTCTTTGAGTAATTGATTATGCATTGATTTAAATTAGTTTTAGTCTATTTTATCAATACATGGTTAATTTCTATCATTTATGTATTAAGCTTTTTTTTTTTATCTTTAAGAGTCTATTATCCAAAACAAATCTTCCAGGACTACAGTATGGGCATGTGATTTTGAGAAAGAATATGGGAAAGCAATTCATCTTTGGCTTTAGACCTATGTGATGCTTATTCCATTTTGTTCTTTCATTACTATTGTATTATGAGAATGTTATTATGGTTGATTTTAACTTTCGCTTGTCATCATATGGTGTTTTCATACTGTTAAATGTTATATGTTGTCCATAATTTCTTATTCCATTTTTTTTATGTGTGATTGATCTATCATTTGATCATTTTTGAATTTATTCTTAATGTTAAATGTTGGATAAAATCAATATTCAGATATGAGTTTTCTCTCATTATTAAATATTGATCATCTTAAGATCGTGATATTTTTTAATAATTAGATGTATTTATGTTGTTATTAATTTACTCCAATATCAAATACTTCTTTGAATCTATTCTAGAAGTGCTAGTATTGCTCTGTTATAGGTTTGTAATAACAATAGTATGAAGAGAACTCTAGAACAAAAACATAATACAAGTTTCATTTATCATCTATAGGTTATTCTATGTGTTATTTAGTTAAGTTGTTTATGAATGAAATGATGAATACATTAGTAGCTTTGATTTTGTTTCATTATTTCAATCATATTCATTTAGTATTTATTGGTTTAATATCTTAAAAAAAAAAAAAAGTGTTGTTCATATTTGATTCAAAACTTTATCAAACAATCATTTACAAGGTTTGCATGAAATCTTTAACTATATATAAATTGTTCATAATCATTTGTATATTCACATTCTTAGATAAATATTTTGTAATTATTGTATCAATTGTTATAATCTTTTCTTTAGTTAGTTTATTTTATTTTTCTATCTTTATGACCCTAGTTGGCTAATGGAGCCATCAAACCCATCGAAACTAGGTTACACAAAATGGATTAGGTTATTTAGACAACCCAGGACTAGATCTATTCTTCAAGTTGATAGCCTTTATCAAACAATCATTTTCGCAAGATTTCATGCAAACCTTGTAAACTGTATATAAATTGTTCATAATCATTTGTATATTCACATTCTTAGATAAATATTTGTAATTATTGTATCAATTGTTATAATCTTTTCTTTAGTTAGTTTATTTTATTTTTTCTATCTTTATGACCCTAGTTGGCTAATGGAGCCATCAAACCCATCAGAATAGGTTACACCAAATGGATTAGGTTATTTAGACAACCCCGAACCAGATCTATTCTTCAAGTTGATGGCATGTCAAATTTTCCCGTCAACAGACCCCAACATATCGAATGGAAATCGAGGTCCAGGAAGATCAATAGGAAAATGTGATCAGTATTGTTCCTGATAAAGACCCTCTATATACAATCCCCACTACATTTAGTCCAGCTTTAGAGGGGTTATCTCCTATAACTTTCCTCAAATGACCTCATGTTTATCCCCTGTGTTAGAGGGGGGTGTTAAAGTTTTATTTAACTAAGGAAGAAGTTAACCAAAATTTTAACCCAAGATATGTCCAAAGATAGAGACTCTGACAGGTTCAATAATGTCCTAAGAAGTCTAAACTTCTTTCAGGAAAGACAAAGGCTTCTCTTTGTTAAAAATAAATAAATCAAGTCATAGATACATGGCCTATTCCATCAGAATCATGTGTATGTACATGGGTTGTCTATTGTGCGAAGAACGTATGTACGCAGGTTGACCCAAAACAGGGTGCATACACCTCTGAGACTTTCGAAAAATAAAAATACTAGGAAGACTGATAGGGCAAGGAAAGATGGTATGCACTCTACAGGTGACCATAAACCCTTAAAAAACTCAGTGAAATTGACTGAAACTCAAAAGGAAATCAAGAATCCAATTAAAAAACCCAAAACAACTCCCTAAAAACCCTAGAGAGACTCCCCAGTGGAGTCACCAATTCTACTAGCGGGAAAATCCCCCTATATCTATATGAGGGTTTAAAGTATAGACAAAGAAAATGACTCCCTAAAAGTTAATTCAATTTGTACACTACCCCAAACATACCAAAATAGATTAACAGAAATAAATGAAAGAGTAAATTAGAAACCGTACCTTTTATCCAACGTTTGGTGATGATCTCATGAATCTTTGTAGCTCCCAAGGCTGCAAGTCTCCTCCCAAAGCTGACCTACATCCACAACTAGGAAAACAAGGGTACACAAATTCTATTTTTATTCATAAATTAGGGTTAGATATAAATTTTTATGTATAAATCAAAGAAAAGACATAAAAACCATCATTTGGGAT
This sequence comes from Picea sitchensis, assembly GCA_010110895.2. Classification (NCBI taxonomy): domain Eukaryota; kingdom Viridiplantae; phylum Streptophyta; class Pinopsida; order Pinales; family Pinaceae; genus Picea; species Picea sitchensis. The sequence continues at coordinate 9,250 of SNQJ01S0235207.1, read as the reverse complement.
AAGGAAAAGAGATTATTTGATTCATTAATCAAAGATTGAAGATTACAACCTTTGCAGGCTGATTCTTCGCGAACCTAGTATGGGCTCCTCTTAATAATGCTCCAAGTGCACCTTCCATAAGACTCTTCTCACAATCTAATGATCACCTCAAAGGGAATGGAATTGATTGTATGGAAGAAAAGGGGCTAGAGAGGGAATGTTGAGGCAACAACTCACAAAAGGCTACAAATGCTTGGGCAAGGAAGGGGATGGAATTTGGGTAGAGTTTCACCATTATAATGCTTGATTTTGGAATGAGACCACAAGACCTCATTTTATATGAGAAAAGGATAGTTATTTGGTTGGGGGATGGGATATAGTAGGTTAATTGGTTGGGTATCCTCCAATATCCCATAAATTCCACCAAATTTCTTACAACTTTTTAATTTTTGCAACTTTTGGAGGTATACGCAGGATGTTTAGTGTGCAACAATCCTATGGATGCAATATATCCATCATGAAATAAGTGTATGTACATGGGAAGTAATGTCGCATGGCATGTACATCCTCTAAAAATTGGTTTTTAAAATAAAGTTCCTTAGCAGTGATTTGAAAAATTATGCAAGTAAGAAGGCCAATGCCATGTATGCATGAGTATGGAGTTTTAGGCTTATAAAAAGTGTGTAAACCTTTGATGTTTTTGTAATTTTCATTTGTTTCTCTTTTGATATTCCTGGTGCAAGGAGTGCACAATGACCGCAAGGATTTGATAGTTCAAGTCGATATAGACTCAGAAGCTCAGAACTGATAATGTGAATCTACAGTTGAAGTGAAAGGAGTGCACAATTGTTATAGTTTAAGTGCAAAGAGTTCACAATTGCTCAATGGATATCAAACATTGGGGAAGACTCGTTCAAGGAGTGCACTGGGAAAACACTTTTTTTAAGTGTTGAGGAAGTATATAATTTTCTCAAATGTTCAAAGGATGCAAGGAGTGCACCAAACGTCTATAATTCTTAAAGGAACAAATCTTAGATTAGATAGCAAGCATAAGAGTTCTGTAGGAGGGACTTAGAAACTTTCTAAGTCAAATGCTTAAATGTCCCATAGGAGCGCACAAGAGGCTGTCAAATATTCTAATTAACTTGTGCAGTCAAGCTTAGGAAGAATAGTCGTCAAAATATTTAAGGAAGAGAATATTCTTTGTCTTAAGAATCAAAGGACTGGGATCTATTCAAGATGATACAGGGTCTTTTGTCACCCTTAGATCTCGAGAAGAAATAGGGGGTTTAACACTATAAGTCATTAAGACTTCCACAATTTGGAGAATTCATGGATCGAATTCAAAGAAGAAGTTGTCAAAGAATGGAAATTAATGGTTGAAATCCATTCACGAATTTGGAGGAGAGTGGACAGTCATTGGATCAAGAGGATTTGCACGAGGGTTAAGCGGTGAAATACTTCAGAATTTGTGCATTCAGAAGCTCTAGTGTGTAGAGAATTTGAGACCCCCCAAAATCCTGAAGGGCATAGTTAATCGTGCCCATCCAAAATCTGAGGACACGTGTCATAAGATCATGTACTCTGGTGGACTAGAAGTTCGAAAAAATTTAGGACTGGAGGACCCCTGAAGTCCAAAATCCCTAGAGTTCATTTGGGTCGTCCATTGGAGATGACACATGTCAGTATATTAGAATATACAGAGGATAGATACTCTGGGAGAATAGAAGGAAGAGAAGGTCGATTAATCAAGATGGTTTCCAATATTTTTTCCATGTTTCCCTTGGTGTAGACACCATGTCTGACTAAGGGATTGATCGTCCGATTGACACTCCTACTCATAGTTGACTTAAGTCCTCCCTTTTCCATTCGAATGATCTTGGGAAGGAAATATGATTTGTGATGCATATCCTCCAATGGTCTTTCAGATCTAGTTATTTCCTCAATGATATATTCATCTAAGGGAAAAATAGTGTTGAGATAGTCTTAGGAATTTGAATAATTTTCATCTCATATAGGCTCCGGAAAAATATCATCCTCATCTATCAATGAAGGATTTTGATTAGGGTCTGCAGTGGCCTACTGAATATATTGGTAAGCGAGCTCAGCTGCAGAAAAAGGTACAACCATCTCAGTGTTAACACGGTGTTGACACACGACGAGGGTAACATCCATGGATCATGTAAATATGATGTTATAAATGAAGGGAATCTCAAAGTGAAAGTAGGTGGAATTGAATTTTGATAGACGACCAGGGTAGACTGAAGGTGTGAAACCAATGTACAAAAATAAAAATATCTCATGAGAGAAAGATACATTTCACAACCAATACTATCAATTGTTGGATGAGATTTTTCGATCCATAAAACTGTGGATCTTGGGTTAGTCATGGCGTTGGAAATGTTTTAATCCACTTTATTGATGGTTACAATTATTCCCTAATGGGGAAAGAATATGCTATGAAATATCAACGAGATGATAGCTTTCATGGCATAATACCAACTCCTCCTAAGTAACAAGTTATAGTCAAGCAGTGCATCGACTACTTCAACCACTACACAAACAAATTTTTCTCCTAAATTAATCTTACAAGAAGAAATAAGACCATGGGGTCAAAATGATCGTCCATCAAAAGTCATCAAGAGAGTCGGGGAAGGGGTAAGCTGAAGAGAACCAGTATATTTCCAACAAGACAATGAAATTACATATATTGAATCCCCTTCATCAATGATAATCCTTTGGAATGGACGATTATTAGAAGAGATGTTGATCTGGAAGGCCACATCATAAGGAATATGAGGCTTGACATCAGTGGCATCAAACTTCATTATAAGTTGACTAGCATAATCAATAACTCCTATGCTGGAAAATAACGTAGTGCATTGTGCGGGGAAAAATTGGACTACTTCCAAAGCAAACATTTCACACTAGGTTTGATCCAAGTCTTTAATGATAGAATATTTTGGGGCGACTATTGCATTAGGGTTGTGCGTTGTTTTTTTGTATACACCTTTAGGTATGCGTGACACTATCTCTTTATTAGGTTTCTCTATGTGTAGAGGCGCTTGATCCTATGAAGCCTTTTTCCATTTTTTTGTCGATTATGGGTTACTATAATCACGATTCTTGGTCTACAAGTTGATGTTCAATAGCTTCATACGAATAAGAATTCTAATGACTCCATTGTATCCATCTGTCTGATTTGACGTGTCCCCTTGATTGTTGGGGTTGGAAGAAACACCATGTAAGTTCTTCCCTTGTAGGAAAGGGTTGTTCAACATAATGTATTGTTGTTTTTGTTGTTTCAACTTCAAAAGGTGCTAGGCTTCTTCCATTTTTGGTTATTGATGTGTAAGATAATCATCCCCACAAATTTTACAAGGGAAATTCACCTTCCTTTTTTCATCTTTTTCCCTCTCATAATTCTTAACATATTTTTTATTATTTCCCCCAACACCTTTCTTACCCTTTCCTATATTGTCTCCATGATGTCGAGGACCCTTTCGATTCTTCATTTGCACGGAATGCAGATCCGAATATTGGGTGATCGGGGTGTTCAAGCCATGGGCCAAACCAACTTCATTTTGTTGGATAGACAAGTTTTGCATCCGGTTTGTAACCAGATCTGTGACTTTTCTTTGTGAGGAACCCACAATTCCATCAAAATTTGGAGTTGAATTTGGATTTTCCAAGTTGAGAGTAGACCTCAGAGATTCTGGCATAATCTCATAGAGCATGCTATATTGAGAGTAAATAATCTCTAATTGTTGCGCCCTAAAAATCGCTTTCTCTTTTGAAAATACTCTCAATGTTGCAACTTCCTTTGAAATGTATGGGATAAAGGATTTTAATAACCACTTAAGGAGAAACTCTAGTGAAAATGTTTCTTTTATAAATATCTTCTATCTCTTCTATTCCCGAATGTGATCAGAAATGTGCATAGCCTTATCTTGTTCAAAGTTGGTTTCCAGTTTTGTACCAACATCATACCGAAAAAATAATTGGAAGAGGTTAAGGAATGATGCAGCAGCATCACCATCAACAATTAAAGATGTCAAGTGGAGGACAACTCAGCACCCAAAACATAGATTTCAAATTGTTTTTGAATTCCAAGGAGGGGTTGTATTTATGTTTCTAAACGATTGTAATTTAAAGATTTTAAATGTTTTGAGGCAAGAGCCATCACAAAAGGCCGTCAAAGTTGTAATCATTTTAATCATCATATACGGTTGTATAGATATTGAGCATCGACTCATATCTGAATGTAATTTCCATTCAATGTAATAGTCGTTAGTAGATGAATGTATTAACTATGATATGATATCTCTAAGGTAGTATGGAGGGAAGGCTCCAAAAGCCCCTCGATGTATAAATATATGTATTGTATGCCCAAATGAGGTTGTTGAATGTTATTGTTATTGTTGTTGCAAGAGCTATTGAAGCTTATGGAGAGTTGGAGAGAGTTGTATGAGTCCATGTACATATTTTGTTGAATGAGTACAAGAAGAGAGGTGTTATACGAAGATTTTCTAACCATATATTATCACCATATGCTTTCTTTGATTGGTTCTTGAGGACTAGTTGCAAGTATATTTCTTTTGATCAAGTGCTCAATGGTGGACTTCATCGAACGTCTAAACGAGGTAGGCCTTTTATATTGTATTTCTAGAATATTTGTTTATATAGCATACTTGAGAATATATTTGATTTATTCACTCATTTCCGTCTGTTATGGTTTACCCCTATCCATAGAGATATTTTCCTCATAACACCAATTTAACGAGTGTAAAGGAACAAGGTCACTCGATGATATTTTCGATTTTATGGAGTTTGAAAAGAGATTAACTATGGACTCCGGGGGGGTTCCTTTTTTGTAAGTCATCTCCAAGTCCCGAAAAAGATCATAAACTAAAACCAAGGATAATGTTCCTTTTTCAAAGATTTAGTTCCTCAAGCCCAAAAAGGGTTAAACTTATGTCGTCGAATACTCTTCTAGCAAACCAAAGTTCCTAGAGAACACCTTTATTCGTAAAATTAGTCATCCAAACCGAAAAAGGGGTAAACTACTATCAGACAGATGTGCCTTCAAATTTAAGTTTGGCAAGCTTGAAGGAAAACAAGATAGCTCGACAATATTTTCAATTTTAGAGAGTCTGAAAAGTGCTTAAAGAAGACTCCAGGGGGCTACTTTCTCAAGTAATCCAAACGATATTGAAAATAATAAATACAGTCTCGTTGGATGTTTCTTTTGTAATTTAAAGTGATCTTGAAAGACAATAAAGCATGGTCATTAGGGAGTCTCGAGGGTAAGGCCAAGAATGATTATTAGCAAGAATAATGAGGATTCAAGACGTAATCATGGCTGGATTACACAAGACTCATGTTCCTATGAAGTACTTCGGCATGGGAACAAAATGGAAAACAAGGCTCTAAGTAGGATGACCATGGAAGGAAGGATTTACCACATAAAGTATGACACACTTATCAGGAAGGAAGTTTAGTGTCGCAATTCAGTGGGGTTGATCCTAAGGCCAAATGAACCAAGAAACGGATAATGCAAAATGAAAGTAGGGAAAAACCTAACATATATGTCAGTTTCTAGGTCAATACCTGTCAGAACGAATCAAGACAATGAACAAATGTCAAAGAAAAATGTCTCCAAGATCCTGTATATAAGGCCAATAACACTTATCCAGAAGTTAATAAATCCGATATAGATAGAAACTTTGGACAAAATAAGAGGTTCTATTGAATAAAAAACTTGAAAGAAAAAAATGTAGACTCTACAACATGTACAAGGTACCACATAGTCTTACGACTCATGCATGGTAGTGGTTTATGTAGAGCTTGTTGCTAGGCTCTGATCAAGAGTCCCTTCGATAGTCAACTTGGAAAGCCTCCCAAAAGGGAAGAAAACACAAACCACAGTGTAAGTCTTCCCACAATGTAGAAACTATAGTCATGGCTTCAAGGATAGCCTCATCTGAAGGAAATTCAAAATCTGAGAAATCACACAAATGAGGAGGGTCGATAGTCCTAAAGGGTGAAAGAAACTGACCATATTCCATATGATGATGAAGGAATCTATCCAAGACTAGCAGATTCTATCAGTAAATAATCACAAGAACGAGGGCCTGATGATCTACAAATAGTGCGATCATACTCAAAAGGAGACTCGATATAACTTGGACCAAGAGGGGAAATCAAGGGATCCCATGCCCCCATTGGATAAACCAATGGATCAATTGTTAATACAAAGTTTCGAGAAGGAAAACATGAGTGAAAAAGTTAGTTCTCAAGAGAAACTGAACATCGAGGATAATATGCCACACAATTTACCTGTGGAGGGGTAGAGTTTACATGAATACTAGGAACATATAAAGGAGAATCCTAAACTAACGCCGAATTAGGATGGTGATTATGATATGCTAGCTGGTAGATAGTGACAATGCTTCCATTATGAGGGAAATGCATCACTCGGAAGAGTGTAGACACCACGGTGCTCATAGAATATACATAAACACACTCGAGAATCATATTGAAATCTAACGGGCCTTGCACCACTATAGCAAGGGGCCCTTTAGGGCACCTTTAGGACTTTGACTAGCCCCCCACTCAGATTCATCTCAGATTTGGGGGTCAAATCAACTTGGGACCTGAACCAGAAGTGGGTGGGAGGCCGACCAGAATCATTAATGCATCGTTCTGAAGTGTGCGTGGATTTTTACGTCCACAGTCGCACATCAGGCGCATGTGCGCTTTTCCAGAGTTTTCGACAGGCACATGTGTGTTCACTTCCTTTTCATTATGAGCATATGCTAATTTTATAACCATTTGTATAGTTTTGTGCCCCTTGGAAATTCATTTTTTGGTCCATGGATGAACTAATAGTTGTTTGGATATGCTCGATTCCTGTAACCATTTGTGGACTAAATTTCAATGATAACAGATTCCCCCTCTGTTGGATCATGTTTTCATTGATGCCAATGGTTTGATTATTTGGGAGATTGTTGGACCATAATTCATTGATGCAAATGGTTTGGTTTGATTGATTTCATTGATTGATGTCAAGTAATTGATTGATTGATGATTGATGAACAATGAATATGCATTGATGAGAATGATATATATCCAAGCGGAAACCAATTGATAAAGATGGATCATTGATATGATGCCCTTGATGAGAATGATATATGTCCAAGAGGAAACCAATTGATAAATATGTATCATTGATATGATTCCCTTGATGAGAATGATAGATGTCTAAGGGGAAACCAATTGATAAAGATGGATCATCGATATGATGGATTGATGAAGATGGATCAATGCGTTTTCATTGATACATGATGCATAGTTGATATATATGATGCAGTGGTGAATTGATGCAAAGATGAATCATTATTGTCTTATCATGGTTGATAAGGTGCACAAATGGATGAACTCCAAAGTGGTCCCCTTATGGTGAAATCCCTCACAGGAAGATGCTTTACGAATTGAGTTATCCTAAAAGAATGGTTGGAGGACCCATGATTGCATGTGGATTAATGAGATGAAGATCAATGAATTTGTTGGTGAAAATATCTTAGATGGATAGTGCTTGACATGCCATTTCCGGTGGTATCTGGAATGTCACATAACTCCTCACGGTTTGAGAGTTATGGCTCTACGAAGTTGAAGGACCCCCATGTGATGGCTTGATGCCCCAAAAGGCCAAAGAATTCAAGGTGCTTCAAAAGAAGAAATCATTATTTAAATGATAAAGTAAAGTGACAAAATCAAGAAAGATTATTTAAATGATAAAATGAAGTGACAAAATCAAGAAGGAATATTTAAATGATAAAGTATTGGAGAACTTTCTATTCATGGAAAGTGGT
>SNQJ01S0235206.1:0-13914 GCA_010110895.2 Picea sitchensis | reverse complement strand
ATATCACATGAAAAAGAATGGACATAATAGATTTCATTGCATAGACATAATCTCTCCCAAGGAGTAAATCGAAATCTAAGGGATCTTGGACTACCATGATGTCAATAAAGACAGTTTTCCCTCCCAAAGTTATGAGAAACTGAGGAAGGGTCCCTAAAGGTTGCCTATTTATTCTATTAAAATTTAAGATATTCTGTGTAATTGGCACAAGCTGAGGACAACCCAAAGCTTGCCAAGAAATAGAGGACAAAATACTAATGGACACACCTTCACCTATTAGCGTATGAGGAATGTCCCGACCACAAACTTGTACTGTAATCTTGAAAGGAATCTGAGAGGGAGGATGAGGTCCAGTTAGTGCACCCCAATAAAAAAGGATGGACTCATTACTTGGAGGGGGTTCCACGGGAAAAGGACGAATTCCCCCTAGCACAGTAGAATTTGTATCAACGAGAAAAATGTGGGCAGTATCAGGTTTACTCTATAGGGGGAGAGTAGGATCAACTGATGATGGAATCAAATCAACCAATTGGGTTGCATTCTCCAAGGGGAGAATGGGGTCAACAGATGGAAATGTATCGACCAAATATGGGATCGGATCAACCACTTTGTCAACTGGTTCAACTAAGGATGTGACCAGATTGACTACTTGATCAACCAGACTAATCGACGAAGGGACCAAATTGATCATTCCATCAACTCTAGGTTGGTTGAGAGTAAGATTTCGATAAGAAGCTAGAAGTTGGGGTTGGGAAATAGTCATGTCTTCCAATAATTTTGAGGCTTCTTCCATATGAGGGCAAAGGTGAGTTTGATGACTCCCTCCGCATACCATACATTGGAACTTAACTCTACTTTTCTTCTTCCTAATGATATCCTGACTAGTTGACGATAGGTCATCAACATGTTGTTTAGAGGTTGACGACATGGGATGGCGAGGGTGTGTAGACCATACTTCTATAACCTTAGATAAACTAGGGAAATCCTTAATAATATGGTTAACCTTACAAAGCTTGCAAGGGTACTTGGGCTTATGGGTTATTTGGGTGATCTTGGCATCATCAACACTATCAACATGATTATCAGTGACTAGTGGTTTTCCAACATCTCTGGAAGTGGTTGGAAGTTTGAACCTTTGCTTATTTTTATTATTCTTAATCTTCCTTTTCTTCTTCTTCTTATCCACCGAGTTACTAGCTTCAAAGATTTTACTCAGCGAAGAAGATGAAATGGAAGAATACCTTGCAAGTGGAGAAGGTGAAAAATATATTATTGGTGAAGAAGGCAAATGATCAACATGAGGTTGATGTTCTTGGGGAAAGTGCTTACAACTGAAGCACTTTGTGCATTCGGGATTATCGGAGTGGAAAACAACCATATCGAGAATCTAATTGTGAGACTCGAAAAACAGAAAGTAGCGATGTAAGGAGGACCAACGTTTCCGTAAGAAGGAAAAACAAAAGGTTCCCTTGGAAAATGGGTTCTTTCATTGGTCATTCTAGGAACTGACGCCATTAAACACAACTCAAACCTAGAGTCTTCTAGGGAAAACAAACAACACACGCTAAAAATATAGGAAGAAAACAAGAAAACAAAACCCTCTTACAATGAATGCACTAGTTGGTGATGAAATCTAACATCGTGGGAGCAATGTAAGAAGGGGATGAGATAGAGTGGGTGAAAAAGTTACGTTGATGACCTGCTTAATGGACTTATGACTTGGTGCAAGATCCCACACATAATCGTGGGTATACCCTCCAAGGAGTCCGAGTGAGTTTTGCCAACGTCGATTCCAAGTACCATGAAGACTTGCCCCTCCACAATCGCCTTGTGTAAAGAATCTAAAGAGATAGGCCACTAAGGTTACCAATTACGGAAATGATGCCTGGGGAAGAAGTAAACAGTCTGATCCACACACAAGGGCATGGTATCTAAGCCCAAAATTGACTCAAGGAGGTCCCCAGAAGATTTTCTTCTCAAGTGACCCCCAATAATGCACGCAATCTCTACACTAAGACCAACAAAGCAGGGTGAGTAACTCATCCGACCCTAATACGACCTCGTGATTGGACCTTGTGTGAGAAGGGATTTCCAAGACAAAATGTAATAAGTGGATTTCATTGCTCCCTAAATCAAGGTTATAGGTTTGTTTACATCTTTGGAAAGTTATCTTTCACACCATTTCCAAAGCCCTACAACTAATCTAATGTAGTTTTTCTACCAGAAAATATAAAAATGTCTAATCAATTTTTATAAGCACTTTATTTTAAGGTTGTTGTTACTCAAGAGGAACATGGCATGGACTAAATGATGTTTTGACCGACTCTAAACAATGGAAAGAAATGAGAATGCAAATATTTCACTTCGATGAAAGCTATATTAAGAGAATGAGAAAACGTTTATCATTCCCAGATGCACAATGTCCCAAAATTTTATTATACTCATTAATATCAAGATATTCAAGAAATGAGCCAAAGATATTGTACACCAATACATGATTCTTTCCCCCCCCCAAAATGCCAAAAACCATGCAATTTCGCTACTTCAAATGCAAAGATGCCTCCAATCTAATGCAAAGCAAGAAATTAAAATTTTTTGTTTCAAAGATAGATAAAAGCATATTCAAAGCTATCAAATAGACTATAATCAAACCCAACAAATCACCACAAAACCATATCTAATATCTGGGCAGGTAAAACCACCAAAAGATAAAACATTTCCCAATCGTCACAGGCTATAGGATTAACACAGTGCGACGATCCGAGATCGTCGTAGGGAACAGAAGGCCACAGAGCGACGACGTCGCACTACCTATGCAAGGAAGAGTGCGACGATCCTAAATCATCACACTGTCCCTCAAAGAAGGGTGTGGCGAATAAAGGAAAAAATGAAAAAATAAAAAGCAATAAGGTTTTTCCAGTGAAGTTTAACAGTCAGGGAGTCAATCTAGATCTCCCAGTGACTCAGAAAACAGAACCCAAGAAATCAAAGCAAGAAAGAAAGACAAACTAGGAAAATAATTTGTTCCCTAGTAATGTCATTGATTTTGTTATCGGACAAATCGGTAAGTGCAGACACAAACTAATCTCCCTAATTTCACCCCGAAACTAGAACAAAACAAGACAGAATATAGAACTTCCCCTAAGTTTTAATTATCAAGCATACTAACTAACAAGATATAAATGACATACCTTTTAAATGTCATTTTTCCTCGCTAGTGTCATCCTTGCTCCATTCCAAGGCTTATGGGATGTTGAACCTGTAAAAATACACAAGCCAATGAAGTGAAAGAAACAATGTATACTCAACAAAATCTATGTATGTGATCAAGGAGTCATACAATAAAATAAGAAAAAATTATGGGAAAGAAATATATTATTGTATTATAAATATGAAAAAGGAGAATACAACCAATGCCTTGATGTTGTAAGGTCCCTTCCAACGTTCCTTGATTCCCACACACTTCTGCTCCACGGATTTTGAGACTGTATATTTGAAAGTCACTCACAATCTATCTTGACAAAGCAAAGCTCAAAGCCAACATAGGTCCAAAAACTCCAAGCTACAAAAATTACTCGAACATACCAAAATCTCAAAAGCTCAAAATCTAACTTTCCCAATGAGAACTCCTCTCCTTTTATAAGCTGAAAATGATAGGGTGGGGAGGTTAGGATGATCCCATGATATCGGGGAAGTGACTTAGATCCAAACCAATCAGAGGGCAACTCACCCTCGAAGCTTCTCTTCTAGAAGGATTGAGAAGATTCTCTTTTTCCTTCATACGAAAAATCATTGCACCCTTAATACTGAGAAAACTGTGACAATGTCACAAGGCATTGTGGTGCAGATTGCGATGATCCTAGATCGTCACACCCTTAAAACTAAGCAAGGTGCGCCGATCCCTTTTCATAAGGTTTTTATAATTTCATTTCTCTGGGAAAATTCATCTTCATTCTTCTTCAGGGATTAAGGCAATTTATCCTTCTAAAGACAAAGGATAGGTTTACATCATTAACGGTCATAGGGGTGACGAAAATAATGTGTAACAGTGGGTGGGACCACAGAAAAAAAAGGCTTATAAGTGATAGGAATCACGGTGATCGGGGCAGAAAGGGGAATCCAATGGGATAGTTCACAAATAAGGGTGTCGGGAAGGGTGTCAAGTCCATAAAAAAAAGTCTAAAAATAATAGGTACCATGGTGATCAGGGAAAAAAGAGGAATCTAATGCGATAGGTCTCGAATAAGGGTGTCGATGGGACCACTATACATTTTTTTTGTACTCTTGCAAAGTTTTACTTTGGCCTAAAGAATACTATAGTGAAGAAGTGCCCAAATTGTTAAAAAGAAATATTTTGTAGGAATTTTTCAACCAGAATGCATGAGGCAGGGTTGTGTGGAAATAAATCTCGTATGTTCCTTTTATGTTTTGTTTCTTTCCCAAGGTTTAGGGTTTTTAGTTTTCATAAGGACAAGGGTTTTCCCTATGTTATAGCTCTTTGATATACATGTGGGGTCAAACAGTAGTACTCAGCCCAATATCTCTGGGCACCAACTAAGGAGGCTCAACTGTACCCTTAGTCGTACTACTCGATTACCCAAGTACTAGAGAGTATCTTCCCAAGTGTTGTTCTCAGTGTCACTATAGCAATCAAGAAATCAATCCACTAATCTAGAGTTGGTTTGAAGAGACCTGGGGTGATCTGGATTTTATTATTATTATTATTATTAATACAGATTATTATTATTATTATTAACACATAGACACAATGAAAAATAACAGAGATATAGTAAAATTGGCTTCTATTCAATAAATAAATATGTGAAAACTGTAAAATACAGACTGAAAACAAGCTTTCTAGAATGGTGGCGGCTTATCTCTGGGAAGAGATGTGACGGTTGCACTTATTCTAAAGAATATGAGTACAATGAGGCTCTGAAATTATTTTTACAATAAACATGAATGAAAAAACCCTAGACATACAAAAACCTAACCCTAGGAGATGAAGCGCCAAAATTCACGTGGGCCCCGTTGGGGTAAGTTAGTACATCAACTTCCCAGGGTCGTAACTTTTGTATACAATCTTCATTTTAGGCGCACGATAGCCCGTTGGAAAGGTCTATCCGAGGAATACACATTGTGACGTCAAAATATAACTTTTTCTATATTTTGATTGTTTTGATCCCTAAAAACATTGTTGAGGGCCTTAAAACGGCCCTGGAATTTCAGGACCCGAAAACTAGGAAAAACCTGACAAACTGAAAAGATGCCAAGATGAGCCAGTTGGAATAGGTGGGTGGCCAATAATATCCACCTGGATCAATCCTCCCCCTTAGGAAGAAATGGTATCCATTGCGTTGAGTTCCCCCATCAGATGAGGAAATTTCTATTGAATTTGGCCCTAAGTGAGCCACTTTCCTTGGTGAAGGAGCTTCCTTGCTTTGACAAATCGATAAAGATAGATCCTCTACTGGAAATTTCCCTTGACCTGTGTGCCCATGATTTGATCATTGGATGCCTATTCCATGTAGTTAGGGTTGAGATTTGTTGGTTTCAATTGTCCTGCTATCTTTGAGGTGTCCAATAATGGTGGAAAATATGGTCGAAGGAGATCCGCATTGAACAATGGGTGCAAGCCAAGGAATGGGGGAATTTTGAGCTCAAAAGAATTATCGCCCACAACCTTGGTGATGGTGTAAGGTCCATAGTGGAGTGGAAGAAGCTTTTGATGGGGCCCCATAAAAATTTCTTTCTGCAAGTGCGACCAAAATTTGTCTCCCACCTGAAACTTGTGTGACACCTGGTGTTGATCATTGCGTTGCTTGTACTTGGCATTGGACTTCTATAAAATATCTTGAACATGTGAGTGGATTTGTTGGGTCCACTCAATGAACCAGGTGGCTTTGTCAGCTTCAATTGGAGCATGGTACAAGTCTACCTGGGTGGCTGCAAGGGGTAGTGCAACATCCATGGGAACCAATGGTTGAAATCCAAACCCCACCTAAAAGGGGTTGTCATCGGTTGAGATATGTATGGATATGTTGTAGCTATGTTGAACATATGGAAGACTCTCATATCATGTGTGGGGATTCTTGGAATTGTGCATGTACATGATATGCACGATCATCTGGTTGACGACCTCGGTTTGTCCATCCGTCTAGTGGTGGAAGGAAATGGATTTGGTGATCTTGGTGTCCAGCAACGACGAGAGGCTTGACCATAATGTTCTGAGGAACTGGCTGTCCCAATATGAGATAATGGTTTGTGGTATCCCAAAATGTACCCACACTTGTTCAAAGAAGAGCTTGGTAGTGGCCTTCTCTATGATGCTCTTCTTGCAGGTGGCCATAATCTCCATCTTAGAAAAGCGGTCAACAACCACAAAAACACATTCATTTCCCCACTTGGTGGATGGAAGGCCTGACATGTAGTACATTGAGATGGATTCCTAGGGCCTATCAGAAGTAGGAAGAGGGGTGTATAGGCCTTGTTTCTTAGTGGTTGTTTTGGAAATAAYACAGGAARTGCAGGACTTGACATACATGCTGACATTTTGTCGAAGTTTTGGCTAGTAGAAATGTTGTTGCAACACTTACACTATCTTTTCTACACCGAAGTGCCCTGCCACCCGACTGTAGTAGGATTCCCAAATAGTCTTCGCTCACTCACTTGATGGAACACATATATGGACCAGATGGAACAATATCCCATCCTGAAGATGGAAATTAGTGACAGTTGTGTTTGCGCCCAACATATGGTAGGTGGTGGCAAAGTCGAGATCTTTCTCATAGAGTTAGGGCCATCCAGATGTCTCATGGCCACAATATTCTAGCATCGTGCCAAGTACCATGACTGGAGATCGACTGAGGAAATCAGTGATGCACTTGGTACTTCATATAAATTAAACTTGATGTTTAGGTGTAACTATTGCAAGTATTTGGAACACTTCCGATGGCATTCATTCTACAATTTGCCTTATGTCTGCATGAACTGAAGCGGATTATGATCAGTGTGGATGGATGTCTCCTTCCTGAGAATGTAATTCCTCCAATGGAGGTAGGCTTGCATAATACAAAACATTTATTTGTCGTAATTAGGGTACTTATGGATGACATCTTATAGTCTCTCATGATTATAGGCCATGAGGTTGTCGTGCTATGTAATACACCCACGAAAGGGCATAAAACTTTTGTTCTCCTTGAGAGAAAAATACCCTCATTAAGGGGTCTTTATTTCATTCTTCTCTTCCAGGGATTTCCAACCATGACCTCCATGCTCCGAACCGAAATAAAAAATGGAAAATATTGTCTTCTAAGTCCTTCGAGTTCTTCCATTCCCCTTATACTTGCACATGATCGTGAGCTAAGACTAGATGCCAAAACAACATGCACTAAGACAACCACTGCACGAATTCCCTCGAAATGGAAATTCTCTGAAGTTCACAATCCAACGCAGCGTGTCCTTGGGTATTCCGACAGTCCTGATTCACTTTGGGACTTCGACATTCCGAAGTTTCAAACATTCCTACGCCTTTTTCCTCTGAATTACATTGTACCCAAAGTTACAGATCAAGCACCATGCGTCCCTTCGTAATCAACGATTGTGATCCACATCGAGACTCCTACCTTCGAGAATCTCAACTCTCAACTTCTCCATGCACACTTTCTCCTGAAGCGTTTCACCCGAAGTCCAGGATCTATTGATGCATTTCCTCTCATAGATCGACGACCCCCAACTACTTCAGCTATTTGGGCTTTGGGAGTTTCAAACTCCTATGCACTCGTTCCTCCCGGAGTGATTTCACCCGGATACAATAGATTTCCGCCACATGTCCCCCTGGATCTGATGGTCCAAGTTCTCTTCGGCTCTTCGGGCTTCAAGAGTTTCAACTCCTGCGCACTCATTCCTCTCCAGAGTGATTTCACCCGAATACAATGAATTTCTGCCACACATCCCTCTGGATCTAATGGTCCAGGCTCACTTCAGGACTTTAGTGTTCAGGTGATTTGAATGCTCCAACAATCTATCCTCCCAGAGTACATTCTTCCAGAGTTAAATATCATGTGCCCCGCGTCCTTCTCGATCAATGGTCATGGTTTACTTCAGGATTTCTGCGTTCGGGATTTTCTACCTTTTCATACTCACTTTCTCCCAAAAGGATTTCACTCGGAGTTAATGATCTATCGACGTGTGTCTCCCACGAATCGATGACTACAGATCACTTTGGGGCTTCGCACTTCAGGAGTTTCAAAGTACTCACCAACGGAAACCTCAGGAGTGCAATCCTCCCGAAGTGTCAGATCTCTAGACACGCATCCCCTACTATCAACGGTCAGGATGAACTTCGACACTTCGGCCTTCGGGAGTTCTCGCCTCTTGCCACAAGATCTCCTACAGAGTGAATTTTCTCCAAAGTGGTAGATATTCTGACACCTATTCATGGATATCAACAACTCAGGTGAACTTTAGCCTATGGGCCTTTGGGAGTTTTCGCTTCACACAATCCATTTTCCTCCAGAGCACTAAACCTCCGAAGAGAAGGATCTGGTGCCACATGTCTCCTGGCGCCAATGGCTAGGATGGACTTCGGGACTTCAGGAGGTTGAATCAATCCTCGAATGAAATCTCCCAGAGTTGGTTAGTGTTGGGATGACTACCTCATATATCTGACGATCAGGATGGCTCCCAGGCATCTTCAGATCTAAGGCCCAAATTAACTTTGGGACTTCATGGATTTTACCTCCCTTACGATGAACTTTCTCAATTTTTCAAACTCGCAAATTCTGAAGGACTTAAGGGGTTAACTCTTGCGCTCCTTCCCATATCCAATGGTCACAATGGACCTTGGCTCTTCCTGAACAGATCTTGTTCGTTCATCTTCCAAACAAAGGAACCTTCCCTTTCGATACTTCAATATCGCTATTCTTCCTGAGCTTTGTTATCTCTAAAATTCTTAAGATCTTTGCGCTTTTTCTATTGAACTTAATGCTTGGAAGAATTCTTCCGCACACACCTTACGCTCATTCCTCAACTCTAGAACTTAATTGGTTCTCAGTCTCTACCTGCCTTGCAGAGAGCCTGTGCATACGTGCACTATCTCTCCTGATCTTTAACAGACTCCTTCCTCCAAGGGACTCAGAATGACTAGGAGTGTCGACATGCATACGTGAAACTATGCCCAAGGTCGAACAAACTTACATTTCGTGGCTCTATCTTAAGCCACCACAGGGTGCAAGAATTTACGAGTAAAAATCATGTCAAATCCATATGATTTCTTACTTTCCTAACTACATAATCAAGTAGACAGAAAAAGGGATATAATATAAATCATTAAGCAAACATATCCATCCCTACAACATTCATAGGATATCCAACTTTAATTCACAGTACCACTTCAATACACAAGATATGTGATTACTTATCTATTACAGGTGGTAGCCAACTAACTGACTATGGGTGTTCGTCCTTCCACCCAAGGCTCATAGGCATTCATTATTAGCACTCTGGACACCCCTGTGCCAAGCCATGATATCACCAGGGAACTCTCGTAGTTTCTTAAGTATTCTTTCTCTGTTTCAGCTTCTGCTCGGGTTCTGTTCTCTGCAAACTTTTAGATATTTCTTTCTCTGTCATGGCCTTGATGAGGTTTACCATATTCTCACTCAGCATCAAGCTCACGACCTTCTATTCATCATCCGCTGGAGATATTCGTGCGTTCTCCTCTCTGTCTCTATATATCTATTTCCTTGTCTCTATTTTCTGTATATCTTTTCCCAGGATGGTTCTCGACCCATCCTATTCCTTCTGTCAGAAGGGAACTCAGGTCAGCTTGGTCTACCATACCCAGTGGTACCTCGAGCTGACATTCTATATCTAGACCATGCTTCCATTCATGGGAGTGGTTGATAATTCAACCACTGGTCCTTTCTTCATTAACTGATTTCTCTCCTTGGGATCTGAAGGAGGTTTATTATCCTCATCAAAGGGAAATTTGGGTTTATTTGATATAATGAACCCTCTCTTATAGTTTTCACATTCTCTCCTCTAGTGATATCATGGTCAGTACTTTCAAGGCTTCACCCCCATAGTAATTTATTGGCAACTCAAACAATAATACATTTACACTATTCCCATGCCACACCATGGTAACCCTAATTAATGATTAATTACAAATTTGGGGAAACAAGGGTGTTACAAACCCCTCCCCCTTAAAAGGAAACACCTTCCTCGATGTCCTTTCTCGGTAACACCTGTCATGCTTTTCTCATTCAACCACTTCATAAGTCTTGACCTTCTTTATCGGTTAGGTCCTTTTTCATACCCTTAATCTTCATCACCTTATTTCAATAATTCTTGGACAACAAGAACATTAATCACAGTCTCATGTAAAAACATTTTACTGTTGCATAAAATTTCTAGGAAAATTTCATAATGTAGCACAATAATTATCTTCTCAGTTTGTGGATTTGTATCCATGGGGTTGTCTTGTTATCCAGGCTCACTGTTTTTCCTTAACATACCCATTGGGTGCATGATCCCCATCAATAGTTTACAAGAACTATCAATGTTTCATCTTCCTTGCGGTCACTCACCCTCTAGGTGCAGGCTCAGGCATCCCCTTCTCTGCTATACAGTCCCTTGGGTGATCCATCTTGCCTTTCCAAGGTTTTCTTGCACATGAAGAACTACCCATCGTGTGCATGATCCCAATCAATAGTTTACAAGAACTATTAAGGTCTCCTCTTCCTTGTGGTCACTCACCCTCCAAGCCTAGGCTCAGGCATCCCCTTCTCTGCTATATAGTCCCTCGGGTGATCCATCTTTCCTTGCTAAGGTTTTCTCGCATAGAAAGAATTCCAGAGACTCTATCGAGTCTTACAGTCGAGGCATCCCTTAGACTTTCTCTGTCGAGGCATGCCTCCAACTTGTGTTACCTAAACAAAATATATTCTAGGCGATCATGGCTTACCATGGGGTTCTCATGGCTCAAGAATAGCCATTTTTCATGCTTTTATATCTTGACAGCCTTCCGGCTCAACTAAAGTTAGGGACAAAGGTTACTCTCCTTCTCCTGGCACATAAATAGTTAGGGATGAAGGTTACTATCCTTCTCCAGGCACATAAATAGTTAGGCATGAAGGTTACTCTCCTTCTCTCAACTCAATCATAGATGGGGACGAAGGTTACTCTCCTTCTCTTGAGTCAGTCTCTATTTCATGCGATCGGATTATACTCTTTCTCACAGTTCTCCCTCGAACCTGAGAGCTCAGTTTCTCGTCTCTGCACTCTTCACAGATCTTTTCCTTTCAATTGTATCACAGGTATACATAAATTCATGAGACATCATAAATTTTAAATTCAAAAATTTTCTTGTAAATCTGTCATCCGCAAATTTCCAAATTCCACATTTTGTTCTCATATTTGTTTCACACGGGAACAAGATTCGTAATTATGGGACATTCCTTCCCATAGCGGTTTGGCTTAGCAGGAAATTGGTATTCCTTATGGCTTACAATGCTACCATATTCAAGACTGCTTTGCTTCCTTCACTTCAACTTCAATCGGCCAAACAAATTGTTAGTTTCTCATGCTCATACATTTTCATTGCATCTTTATAACATCATCACAAACAATTTCAGAATTGTGCATACTAACAATCAAATTCACTTTCTCAAAAAGGAAATACCATTCCTTGCAGTTTGGCTCAGTAGGCAATTGGTCTTCCTTATGGGCTTACAATACTGCCATATCCAAGACTCATTTCCTCCTGCAGTTTCAACATTCCTCAGCCAAACAAATTGTTAGTTTCCATGCACATTGTCTTTTCAAAATCAAGCATACTAATAGTCCAAGTCATTTTCATCTATTCAAGGATACCAAGAAAAAATGATACATCATCCCTTACCTATGCATCGTTTCAGCCTACCAATTTTTTCAAAATGTAATTCAGATATCAGTTGATTTTAATGAATGCACCAACATTCGTGGCCACATTCATACCCAATGCACCCTTGCATTGATTTTAAGTTTCCCATACTTTATGAAAAGTAGTTTTCCATGGTGTGTTGGAATTTAGCCAAGATTTTCACCATCTGGTTTATCTATTCTCATTCATTGTTGCAGCAGGACTATGCTTGTGGCTACAGGCTGATCATGCTCCCAAATCAGTACATATGACACTACAAGTTTCACATGAATTCCTTTAAGCATTCCTCCTTCATTAATAATCAGGGTGTCAACACTCATGGCCACCCAAATTTGGTTTTCTCTAACACCTATACAATGTAAGTAGAAATGTTGGAAGGTCGTCCTTCCTCAATGGGAAATCCATTGTCTATCCTTTATGTAAACATGCATTTCCTCAATTCATTCCATGCAACGTGCTAAATATGAGCACCTTTATTCCCATAGAACTAGTCCCTATGACCACAGTATAACGTAGAGTGCTAAATTCTACCTTCCTTGATTGGCCCGGATGAACTTCATTTTATCTTCATGCGATCGAGAGCTGTGAACTTAGCCCTATTATTTTTAGGCACTATCCTTTCAGCTCTCATGTCCTAGTGTTATGATCTTGGCTAAACCCCTTGTCTACAATTCGACGATGAAGATTCGTCTTTCCCCGGATCCAACGATGGCAAGGGATTGTGGAGCCTCAACTAGCTCACAGTTTAATTCTCCTTCCGACCTCCACAATGAATATGGGTTGTCTGATCTACGATCGGATCCCAAACTCAAAAAAATGCTATATTGAATTTAGATTACGGGTACAGGTCTCGACGTTAACCCGCGTGCATATGCAATCTTCGCAATGATTGCGGGTTGCCGATCATAGCCCTCAATCGATTTTAGCCACACTATTTCCAAATAATAATGCCAACATAGAAATGTTTGGCTGCGAATTTAGATTCAGAACTTGATTTGTCAAATATAGCCACCGAACCCAATCGCAGTACAAGTTTACAGGGCATTAACGCATGGGTTCCTTGCAAGTCCACCCACTAATCATTCATAGATCAATGGTTCACAGTGATTGTGGAATCCCCAACATGCTCTCTCTTTATCGGAGAGTTCAATCTCCAAAATCTGAAAAGTGCTTGCTCAACTCTTTTAATCATGGTCGTTGACCATCCACCTTGACAATATCAATGGTGTAGGTTGATTGCGGGTCGTGAAATAGCACACCCGTTAATTCCACCTTCTCACCCTGCAATGAATACAAGTTGTCTGATCTATGATTGGACCTCAAACTAAAAAAAAAACTATATTGAAATTAAATTATGTGCAAAAGCTCTGTCATTAACACACGTGCCCATTCGATCTCCGCAATGAATAGGGGTCTTCGATCTTATCAAACGATTGGTGTTTGATCCGTTAACTCCAGTGGGTCTTGAAGTCAATTTGAAGAATGAGATCGGTTTCCTTTCGATGAACGATTCGGGTTCATCTCCTCTGTCAGGCTCTTGATTAACTTGATTCGATCAGGGTTTTCTTCCCAAATCATACTCTATTTGGGTATATGAGGCATACATATGCCTTCCAAAATTTCATGCATAACATTCAATTCCATGAAACATCTTCAAAATGTCCTAGCGTATCTTTATGCACTTCATCACAATACCCTCAAAGTTTTTCATGAATGTAATACAGACAATTCTCAATTGTTTCTGCAGTAATACACTCATCATCACTATGGTGCCCAAACATTTAATTTTATTTGTAAATCAACTTTTTCATTCCATAGGAAACATAACACATGGAAAGAAAGGAGTTAGGGGCTCTCCCATTTTTCCCACTCCTTCCACATAGCCTGGGGATTTCAACCCAGCTGGGTTATTTCTAAGGCCTTACTTCCTTTGCTTGGTGTGGATTCAACCAAGCCTATTCGATCAAACATACTTATTTATCCCTTTT
>SNQJ01S0235204.1:0-13914 GCA_010110895.2 Picea sitchensis | reverse complement strand
TTCATTTTATTATTTTTATATTTTAATTTATAAACATGATTGTTACACATTTATTACTTGACAAGTACTACACATCCCTATCATTCCTCATACTACTCATAAAATACACCTTAATTCTTTGTTTTATTTTATAAAAAAAAATTGAATTTAAAAATTTGTGATATAAGTGTAAATTTTCCTAATTGTTCATAAAAACAAATATTTGAAATTAACCTTTATTATTGCCTTGTCATTCAAAAAGTAGTATCCATGAATCACGTAATTTTGTGCCAACTCTCACTAATTATTATGAAGTTGAATTTGATAGTTTTTTAAGATATTGTTAGAAGAATTAAAATAGTTTAAAAAAATGTTTATTTTTAAAGAAGTTTTAGTAATAAAGTATAACTTAAGTTAAATTTACTTCTTCATAAAATATTTTTATGTTAATAATTATCATTTATTTTTTTTAAAATAATAGGTTGAGGTGGATAGTCCATTATTATTTGAAGGGAATTTTAATTTCTTTTAAATAGGTGGAATTGATTTCTCAATAGCAACTTACTCGTTGATGAATATTAAATAGAAAATGTGTTTCTAAATATGTTTTTATGTGAATATCAACAATGCATTGCTTGACTATTTAGTCAATGTCATTTCTCTAGAGGTCATAATTGTTGCACCAAGAGTAGTGAAGTGAATTTATGACCCAATATAAATGAGATGTGTAATGTAACTCCTAAGATATTAATAAAATAAAAATAATAAGAGAAGTAAAAATGAAAAAAAAAAAACAACCATCATAGTTTTAAAAAAAAATGTAATAATAAAATAACCCAACACACTAGGTTGCAGGTGTAGGTTGGGGGAGTCATCTACTCTCGATGAACAAATGGACACTCAATTTGTATGGGGAATTGGAACTACTACTAACAATGAAACCAAAGTCTTAGTAGTTTACCAAGGCTTGTAAATATATTCTAGATAGGGGAATAATATGGGGTACCTAGGGAAGTACCCAAGGGGAATAATAGTATATAGTTATGGCTATGTATGAAGGCCACCTTTAATAAATAAGGCCTAGTGTGAACACAATAAGTGTAAGAGGGCTTACTAGAAGGTTCTGATTCTAGAAGGTTCCTCCTCTAGAATGTTCTTAGGTGGTAGGTAGCACTATATGAAGGGGTATGAGAAATGTAAAGGGTAAGTTGAGAAGTATTATATTTGGACCGATAGATCATTAGGAGGTTGTACTCTTGAAGAATCAAGTGATCAGGAGTGGATCCATTCCTTAAAAGGATCATTTGCACGGTGTTTCCCTAACTCAAGGGTTTGCATAATAATAAATAATTTTTTCTATATTCTTTTATGTATCTAGTGTGGTAATTTTATTTGCATATATTTGAAACTTAACAAGTCATATCAAAGCACTTTCTTTGACCACGAAAAAAGGGATTTTTTTTTCTATTTTGCAGATTTTTTTAAAGAAGAAAAAAAGAGGGTTGCGACACTCTGGATAATTCCCATAGATTTTTGTTTAGAATTTATAGAAACTAGTTATCTATCCAAGTTCCTCTTGGAAAAAAAAAACAATTTGAAAAAATAAATCATCCGAAATGGATTATGGGAAGTGAAGTTATCAACATTTTAAAATTTGCAAATTTGTAGGGTTTTTCTGCAAATGACCGCATGATTTTGCTTATTTCTGTAGAAATTGGTGTTGAATTTGCACAAAAATATTGCATATATGAGTTCATCTTGCAAAATTGACCCATTTCAAAAAAACAATAATCTGAATCAAAGCTCCAGAAGTGAAGATATCATTGATTTAAAATAAACCATTTTTAGGGTTTTTTGTGTAACAGTTGCGGGACTACATAGCTTGTAACTTTTGATAGAGTACTTAGATTACTACCATATCAATGCCATTGGATAAAGTATTTTAAGATATTTATTCTGGTGTATTATATGTAGAGTTTCCAGTGGGTATTCACTCTCCAATATTCAATTAAATTTGAAAGACAATGGAAGCCATCGAGACATCATTTCAAGAGTTCGAAGTGGCAAGGAAAAATATTTAGGAGAGATATATTATGAATACCACACACAATTACATCACAGAAGAATATACTCAAGAAATATATTCTTGTTATGATTACGAGGATGATTGTGATGATTGGTATGTGGATAGTTTTCATTTCTGGAATGAAAACCACTTTCATCTTCTATTTGAAGACTCTACTCCACCTTTTGTATAGCAGATCCTGGAGAGAAGACAAGATCCTTCTATGCATACTCTTCTTCAGTTTTCTTATTCTCCAGTACTCATGGATGAGTTTTTGGTTGGCTCTACAGATTTGTATCCACATGAACAATGTCAATATTGGGAGCATCATTTTTAGGTGGCTATTAAGTTATGACATATTCAATGTGGAGTTCACATGAGCATGTGGACATGGAACCATGTTTACAGTGGCGTTTGGACTACTTCAACATGGTGGCTAGAACTTCCACATGGGAGCCTGTTTCTCGATCCTACTTCAGCATCATGGTCCGTAGTTATCCATGGGACCCTTGTATATGGTTTTACTCCCTTATAACAAGTGTTGAGGACAATGCCTTCATAAGGGGGATATAATGTATTGTAGCTAAGGGAATAATATAGGGTACCTAGGGAGGTACCTAAGGGGAATAATATTAGGTAGTTATGGTTATGTATGAAGGCCACTTTTAATAAATAAGGCTTAGTGTGAACACAATAAGTGTAAAAGGGATTACTTGAAGGTTCCTCCTCTAGAATGTTCTTAGGTGGTAGGGAACACTATATAAAGGGGTATGAGCAATGTAATGGGAAAGTTGAGAAGTATTTTATTTGGAGTGGTAGCACAATAGAGGTTTCCCCCTCGAAGAGACAAGTGATTAGGAGTGGATCCCTTCCTTAAAAGTATCATTTGTATGGTGTTTCCCTACCTCAAGGTATTTCATAATAATAAAGGAGATTTTCCATATTATTCTGTGTATCTGGTGTGGTGATTTTATTTGAAGATATTTGGAACTTAATAGAGCCCAAGAAACACAACCAAATACTCTGAGGTCACCCACTGAGGGATGTCTTCCACACTATCTCTCGACTGGAGTCACATAACTGACAACTCTAGTTAGAATGCAATTCAAGAGACAGTTGGCACAGTGAATAGCTTTAGCCCAAAACTTAGTCAGTAAATATTTGGTTTGCAAAAGACATCGAGCCATTTCAACAAATGTTCGATTATTTCATTTTGCTACACCATTTTGTTAAGGAGTATGAGGAATGAACCTCTACCAGGAAATACCAGATTGAGCAAGGTATTATTCAAATGGTCGATTCACATACTCTCCACCATTATCAAATCTCAAGTGCTTGATAGGTCGTCCACATTGCTTTTCAGAAAATGCCCTAAATTCCTTGATTTTTTCAAAGACATTACTCTTATTTTTAAAGAAATAGACCCGAGTGAATCTAGAGAGATCATCGATAAAGGTCAAAATATAATTCACACTTTCTAAGGAAGGTGGATTGATACAATAGAGATCAATGTGAACCAGCTCTAGTGGGTTATGTGCTTTCCATTCTTTTCCAGAGTCGAAAGGTACCTGATGGTGCTTTCCCAGCATACATCCTCTATAGACTCCATCAATTGGAATAACTTTAGGTAAACCAACAATCATATTTTGTGTGCCCATCGACTTCAAACTTCAAAAATTTAGGTTTCTGAGTCGTCTGTGCCAAATTTGACTTCATTCATTAGTGTGATCAATAAGAGCAGTCATTCCATGATCTGGTCAAGGGAGGTCACATAACTTATACATTCCATCCTTCGAGTCGAGAAAACCTTCAGTGAGAATTGACTTGTATTTCTTCATAACCTTAATAAGGAACCAATCTTGCCAAAACTCCAAAATATTACCAATCTCTATCAGTTGAAAAACAAATAGAAAATTTTCACTCGGATTGGGCACATGATAGACATCATCAATTTTACCATGTCGACGGATAACATCACCATGACTAGCAATGTTGAGAGAAAAATCATCAGCCACATATATCTTTCACTCAATGGATTTATCTAGGGACATGAACAAGGAAGCATCTTTTTCCATATGATGAGTGCACCCATAATCAACTATCTATTTGTTCTACACAGAATGAGTAAGAAACACTTGAGAAGTTATGACTTGGAAGGTGAAATTATCAACAGGTCAATGAAAAACCATCATGTCTCCTTCAAGATGCTTAAATTTCTCTTTTAGGTCAAAGTTTTTATTCCAACAGGCTTTATCAACATGTATAGTCTTTCCATAATAGAGACATGATTTCTTCTTTCCATTATTCTGGGTAGATGTCAATTCATCAATATTTACTTTAGTTTTCTAGTCGAGACATTCATGTTAATGTATAGGAGTATTGGATCATCCTCTTTATTTATAATTCATTTTTCCCTTTCCCTTGAGCAATTGGGCCTGATGTTTTCCACCAAGCTTCCTTTCATCAAAAAATCTAAGTTGATCATTAATTAGTAAGCCACATAAAATATCAAAAGTATAATCCCTACCTTCTTCTTTGCATGCCTTCCAGTTTGTTCAGAACATGGAACAAAACACATTGAAATGTGTTCTTAGATTAATTAGGACCAGATCGATGAGTTTTCCATCTTTCTTATAAAAATTCTTCCCAAATTCACATAATTTTAACTGCATCTTTTTAACAAGTGTGAAATAGTCCTCAATTATGTCAAAGGAATGAGGATTGAGAAATATGAACTCTTTTTCCAATTGTATAACTTGACTCTTATCAACTTTATCAAATAGATAGTTCATATTCTTCCATACTTGATGAGGACAATTAATTCCATTGGTATGGAACTGAATCTCCCAAGAAATGCAGGTCATGATGACCCCTACAGCCTCATGTTTCTTATCGTCAATGACAAACTTCACTTGGTCATCCGTCGGATCTAGAATCACAATCTTGGTATACTTCCAAAGTCCTTTACTTTTCAGCAATATTTCTATATCTGGTGCCCAGATATCATAGTCGAGTCCAGTCAAAGCAATAGGATCAATATTGGAATCCATCTTCGATATCTAATATATCTAATCTAATACAAGGTTTACAGTCGACAAATCAATAGCTCAAAGTTGATCACTATAATATATGACTCAGCAAGATTTGTGGAAAA
The DNA here is from genome assembly GCA_010110895.2 of Picea sitchensis. NCBI lineage: Eukaryota > Viridiplantae > Streptophyta > Pinopsida > Pinales > Pinaceae > Picea > Picea sitchensis. The sequence goes on along the minus strand of SNQJ01S0235204.1, from coordinate 8,716 downwards.
TAAGTGAGGTCTAAACCACTCTCTTTGATACCATGTTGGGGATTAGGGGTAACCCTAACAGGAACAATAACATAATCTAAATAATAAATGAAGAGAAATAAACTTCAAAGAAGATCGGTGGTGTCTAAATACATTGTTTCAGCACTTAAGCACAGAGCATTGTGATCAGAATGTCACAATGCATTATTGAATACATTATTCACTTGATTCACACACTTGATAATGACCCATGGGGTCCTTTATTTATAGTCTCAAGATCTAACCTTCTTCCTTGAAATCGAGAAGATCTTGTCCATAAATAATCATTGGTTGTTAGAACCATTAATGGAAAATCCACACTGTCTAGTTAGCTAGTTGAACCAAGTTGACCCAACCATATGTTCATCCAACCTGTAGTCGATTGCTTGGTTGGACGATCCATCAACTGATTATATCCAACTGTTATTCGACTATCCATCTAACATGCTAGTCAACTACTCGATCGATTGTTGTCGACTTCTAGTCGACCACCTGAATGACTGTCTCAAATTGTTGGTCAACCATCAGAACAAATGTCTCCAATAGAAGTGGGATGAACCATCAAAACCTAAGGTTCCAACAATAAAGAGTCAAAGAAAGAAGAATCGATAGTTAAGGTTGTGTTGATCCATTTTCATGTCTCAAAATTTGCATTTTTATCCTCCATTCATGCGACTACGGAAGGAGCTCCATTTTCCTCCCTAATTCATTATCCTATCCATTTTTCATACATTCCACATTTCCACATCACTTTATGAAACATTCATACCCTTCCTCAAAAATTAGTCATTTTCTTGATTTCCTATTTATGCTATGCAAAGAAACCTTTCATCGATTTCACGCTTTGCATCATGCATTGAGTCTATTCTCTGCACTCTACATTAGGACCCCGCAGTTTATTTTTATAGTATTCCACATTGGCCCCAAACATAGTTTATTTTTGGTTTTATCCCATGCAGAGAACTCATCACAAAATCATTTCTCCACAAACCATTCCTTCGCAACAACATTTTCTTTGCATGAGTTCTCTCTGCATATCTCTTGCTTCCACAAGACTTATCGCTCCACATTCTCCATACATTCAATATCCCATACTTAACACTTTTCCCACCATCCAACCTTTCATGGTTTCCATTCTCAAGGTGATTTATGGTGCATTTATGATGTCCCAATCCATGAGATAAAGATGATTGTCGGAGGTAAATGAGGCTTAATTGTTGTGTTTTCCCATAGATTATTTTGTTACGAATGATAATTACTATTAATAATTTGCATGCATTATGGAGGAAAGTGTACATATCAAAGGGATGTTTCATTATGGACTATTAATGATCTTAGATTCTAATCAGTTAAAGGTATGTAGTTTATGTCAATAATCTTCACAAATATCAAAGTATATTAAAAAAGGGGGAAAATATGGCAACTAGAAAGGAGAAAGATCCTTTTTGTGGAGATATTGTCAATTCCTTAACCCGCTAGGATAAATAATTTCACTGGTCTATGACTTATTAGTGGTATTCTAGTCTCACCCTAGAACAAAAACTCTCCAACAAAATTTGGACAACTAGTTTAGCTAAGGTGGGTTTCATGCTAGATCTCTTTGATTTCAGAGAGATCATCTCCTTGTGTGCAAGAAATTTCAACACTAACCACAGAATGATTCGAGTAGGGGAAGATGGAAGGACTATTATTTTGTTAACTCTTATTGTATTGAGAAAAATGTTGCGGCTATTGACTTCAAACAAAGTCCTCAAGCTTCCAGACACAAATTATTTTTTCGACTCACAAGGTGTTGAAGTAAACTTGCTAAAGGATTTCATGACATCATCCTCTATCATGCCATCCAACATAACACATATTGACATATGCATGTTGTCTAAACCCTACCAAGATTGTTCTTGGCTCTTCTCACGAATCGTTGAACAAGATACTACATATTATATTCCAACGTATGTTCTATATGTATTGCACTTATCCATTTGAATGGGAGTAGTCTTCGACTGGGCCGAAATTATTTCTATTGAAATTTCCTATCATCTTTATGATTTTATGAAGACAAAGAGGTTATGTGTGACCTCGTATTTGGTTTTTTCTCTAGTTTATTGCAATGTATGTGAAGGACTTCCCCCAAGGGGTAGAATTAATATTGATAATGACCTAGTTCAGCTCTAGTACCCTATACTATGGAGACATAAGGTGCCATTTCATTTATGTCAAGTGCAAGATGAATTTGTCGGGGAATTTGGACATATTCTTATTGGAATGCAACCAATGAAATTCACAGAGGTAGTATTGAATTTTCTCGATGAAAAAGGAATTCATGTGTATGATGAAGAGTCCACTCATATCACTTTGTTTGGATTTGAAGGAAAACATTTCCTTCTTTCTGGTTTTTTTTTGTGACATATATTTTGTAGTTGATGTCTGTAGACAATACAAATCCTAGTCTTCCTTCTTCAATAAGAAAAGTAAGCATCAATTTATCTCTTTTCCTTTTCGAGTTGTTGATGCTTCAATAATAAGTCTATCCCATTTCGCTGAAACAACTAAATTATTGAATCCCTTTTACTTAGAAGAAGCCAAAGCCTTCAAAGGTTTTGATCTAGAGAGAATGTCTGCATCCCACTTGCTTTCAATTGGTTATGGTACTTCCTTTGTAAGAACATGGGAATTCATAGAAGGTGTTGATGACAATGACCCCAATGTTGAAACACACAACAATACTAAGAGGCACAGGGGGTGAATCAATATTGTATTTTTATTTGTTGTCATTATTTTCATCCATTTAAGTTATTTTTAGAAGTGCACACTAAATAACACATACATGCATAAATCAAAACAAAACAATAAACAAAGTACACCAGAATTTTTACATGGAAACCCAATGCAAGAAAAAACCACAGAACATCTTCTTTATGTTCTTCTGCAAGCACCAACTTACAATTTATAATTTTCAGCTCAATAGGCACCCACATGTCGCAAATAATGAGGAGACCAATCCTCTCAAGATGCGTAATGGTTACATTGTGGAAAAAATTTGACCACATTAAAATCTTGTCAGTTATACTTTGTCTAAAAATAGTATGTATACGTATGATAGTTACATCATGGACAAAATTTGACCTCATTAAACTCATGTCAGATACAATTTGTCTAAATATAGTATCTAGATGCATGACAGTTACATTGTGGAAAAACTTTTACTAAATCAAATGGACCAAATATTCCTATGACTGAGCTCTAGGTCATCAGAGCACCTCGTAAAGAATGATGCAACAACTACATGTAAAGCATCCACTGCATAGATGGAATGAGAACTCAATTCACAAGTCTTCAATGTGTATCACTTGTCCTGTAGAATGCTCACACAATTGCCCCACAAAAATGTGAGAGATGCCTAGTGTCTTGCTCTCTTGAATGCCAAACTTCCACTCATTTCGTTGCATTCCACTTCAGACTTCATCTCGTCACACTCCACTACACCGTTTGTCACACTGGCTTAACGCACCCTGCATATTTTCATCTATGTAGTATTCCACACATTATATCGTAGTCCACTCTGTCACTTGTCTCTTTGATCAAGACGTTCTATGAACTTTTCAAAAACATCATCGCACTGCAAACACCAACTTCCTCTTATCCAATCCACAATCTCATACAAAAGGATTTGTCGCACTTTACTTTGTTGCACTACATTTCTGAGTTGCATCGTAGGTTATTTTATTATTTTGTGCACACTTTGATTTCATCCTTTCACTACTTCCTCTATCTATGCACCATACTTTTTTCCACATCTTCTATGTCATTTCTCCTTTTCTGCATCGTTGATCCTTTCACCTTTCAATCCCTCTGTTCACTTTTGTTTTCATGCTCTCACAAATTACCTTTCACAACTTCCTCTAATTGTTATGTCTATGATCAACTTGACATCAATGACAACATATGCACAACAAACTCCCCCTTTCTCATTGATGGTAACCAAAAGAGTCTTCTTTGTTGTTCTTAAAGATGACTACCAAAACCAATTAAGTTTCTCCCCTTTTCAATGTGCGCAGCTTCCAGACTCAATGTTTCTTCCCCTTTCAATGTGCGGCCCTTTTCATTGTGTACATATTCTAGACTCAATGTTTAATGTGCATAACTACCAGATTAATTTCTTTTATTCTCCCCCTTTGATATCAAGTACAAAGAGGGATTTTGGATATGTTCTCATCTATGCATATTTATATGCACAAAATCATCCTTAAATAGAATGTCGTCGAAAGCTAGTATAAAAACTTCAATTATGCACAATGTTTCCTCAGGTGTATCTGATCTATCCATAGATGATGCAACAAGCATAAATTCAAGTCTTCTTGCAAAGTGGTGGCCCCCACGGACTGGATAATCCATGCACATAGTACACCCTTGAATTCAAGGAAATAATTATAAGTTTGAATACATATGTTGAGTCTTGTAGTGTTTCCTTCTACATGTGGAAGAAAGGTTGTATTGCACCTTTTTCTTTTCTGATATACCGAGCCTCATTTTCACCTTCTCCCCCTTTCAATTATACGTTGTGATCAATAGTGCACCTAGAAAGTGTTGATCTATGTTCTTTACTGAATAAGGGAGGACGAGATCACGCCCAACCTTTGTCTAAGATACTCGAAGGATTCTTGTGGCAATGGCTTGGTAAAAATATCTGCAATCTTTTGTTTGGAAGGAACGTACTCTAATTTGACCACTTGGTCCTGAACCTATTCTCTAAGAAAGTGATATTTGATTGGTATATGTTTAGTATTTTAGTGTTAAATAGGATTTTTAGAGAGATTAATAGCACTGGTATTGTCACACATGATGGATACGGGCTAATCACGAGGAAATTGAATATCTTTGAGACAAGTTTTAATCCACAACACTTGAGTACAACATGATGTTGCAGCTATATATTTGGATTCAGTTGTAGAAAGAGAAATGGAAGTTTGTTTCTTCAGACTAAACAACTACTAAGAAAGAATGTGCCTCCACTGGTGCTTTTTCTATCATTAGGACTTCCTACCCAATCTGCATCTATTAATCTTTGAGAACAAGATCCGTGTCTATTGGATACCACAAACCATAATTAGCAGTGTCTTGCAGGTATCTGAAAATTCTTTTAATAGCAAGAACATGAGTTTCCTTAGGATTGGCTTGAAACCTTACTACCAAACCCACTTCTTGTATGATGCTAGGTCTGGAAGTTGTGAGATAGAGTAAATTGCCTATCATAGATCCATAGATGGTTTGATTTTCTTTATTGCTAAGTTTACAATTGTTAGTCATAGGAGTGTTGACTGGTGTGCAATTTTCCATGCCAAACGTTTTCAAAATTTCCTTGAGATATTTACTTTGGGAGATAAAAAATCATTTTTTTCATTGATGAATCTGTAACCCAAGAAAGAAGGAAATTTCTCCCAACATGGACATCTCAAACTCTTGTTGCATTTCATTTGCAAACTTCTTACTCGTTAATTCAATATTATTGCCAAAAATAATATCATCAACATAAACCACAATAATTAGTAGATCATTAACTTCATCCTTGATGTAAAAGTTGTTATCATCAGTACCCTTTTTGAACCCTTGCTGGTGAAAATACATTTCTAGTATGTAATACCAAGATCTTGGATCTTGTTTTATCCCATACAGGGATTTCTTTAGTCAGTAGACATAATCCTTTTTGTCTATTAGCAAAATACCTTCAGGTTGCTCCACATAAACCTCTTCCTCAATATCACCATTGAAAAATCTTGATTTGACATCCATATAGTAAACTTTGAATTTTCTATAGAATACAAAAGCAAAAAACATCCTGATACCTCCAATTTTTGCAACAAAAGCAAAATTTTGTTCAAAGTCCACTCCTTCAACTTGAGCATACCCCTTACATACTAATTTGGCCTTATTTCTGACTATCTGTCCATCTTCATTTATCTTGTTTCGATATATTGTTTAGTTCCAATTGCATTTTTGTCATTTGGTCTTGGAACAAGATCCCAAGTCTTATTTTCCTCTATTTGATATAGTTCTTCATTCATGACTTTGACCCAGTGATCATCCTGGCTTATTTGCACAAATTTTGGGGGTTTAATCATGGACAACAGTGCAAAATTTGCAGAGGTATATGTATCTATCAACTTTCTTCTAGTTTGTACACATGTTTCCTTGTTTCCAAGAATCTAACTTTCTGGGTGATATTTTTGAACATACCTTGATGGGGTCTTTGGTTATGATGTTTCGATTCCATCACCCATTCCTCTTGTCCTTGTTTCTCACCCATTCCATCATCTTGTAATTCATTTTTGATTGGTTCATCACATTGCTCATCATGGTGTTGATGTCTTACTGAATGAGTGGTCCCTCATCTATTTTTACATCTATGCTCTCAACTATATTACAGAGCCTTTTGTTATAGCACTTGTATCCTTTAATTTTGTAGGAGTATCCTAGTAGAATTCCTTCATCATCTCTAGAATCAAACTTTCCTAAGTTGTCTTCATTTCTATTAATGTAGCATTTGATTCCAAAAATTATGAAGTGATTTATTGATGTTGGTCTACCATGCCATATATCATAAGGTGTTTTATCATTATTTATTCTTATGAGTGCTTTATTGAGAATGTTGACTGAACAACCTCTCCCCAAAAGGTTATGGGTACTTCTGATTCATCAAGCATTGCCTTGGCCATTTCTTGAACTGTTGTGTTCATCATTTCCACTACTCCATTCTACTGAGGGGTTCTGACAATAGAAAAATTGTCTCTTGATCCCATGTTTTCCACAAAAACTATTGAATTCATTAGATGTGAATTATCCTCCTCTATCTCACCTTAGGCATTTTATTTTTAAGTCCATTTCATTTTCTACCTATGCTTTGAAGATTTAGAATTTTTCAAAATCCTAGAATTTATGCCTCAACAATCCAATCCAATCCATTCTGGTATAGTCATCAATTAACAAAATTAAATATCTTTCACCTTGAGGAGATTGTGTACTTTTAGGACCACGTAGATATGTATGAATCAACTTAAGAGGTCGAGTAGTGGAGTGTTCCTTTGTTAAGCCCTAAATAGTGGCTCATTGCCCCTTAATTGGGGAATATTACATTATTAATGTTATTTTATTTATGTCATCTTTAGTTCATTAGTTGTAATTATACCTCCTAGTCTCCTATATATACCGAGACATTTTCATTTGGAATCATCTTGTATTTGGACATTTATGTGGGCATAAGGAGGTTTCCCCCTCGAAGAGGCTTATTATATTAATTTCTCTCTTTTTCAAGGCATTGAGTACTTATTATGAGGTTTTTCTATGCTATATTGATATTTGGTTCCTAACATATGGTATCAGAGCTCAAGGTCTTGGGGTTTCACTGCTACATCTAAGACACCTAGAAATTTTCGCTATAAATTTGTTTCTACAATGATTTAGGAGGAATGGCTTGGAGGATATTTATTATACAGATCAAGGTACGTTGGGTTTAAATTTTGACTTCTGAGGCCTTATACTTTCGAAGATACAACCTTTGTAAGACAGGGTTCTGGAATCATCCTGAATTGATTCATTGTGGAATTTTCACTATAAAAACATTTCTGTAACATTTCAGACCCTGAAATCTAGCGTGTATTCACATAAATTAGTAAGGTATCTTTGTTAACAATTTCAGCTTCAGGGTCATCTTAAATCTGTAGATACACCCTGTGGAAGATAGGGTATCTGACTAGTCCTATTGACTAGTCTCAAGCAGATGTTTCGGGTAAAAAAATCATAACTTCTTCCTAGAGTATCAAAATTGAGTGAGAATAGTTGCATTGGATAGTGTACATTCTGTATTATTTTTGGTACAAGTTTTAGAATTTCATATCAATTATTTTGTGCGGTGCACGCTATACAAGTGAGATCTCCTCGAAAGTTAAAAAAGAAGCAAGTTGTGGGGAAGTTACCATAAACTCCACTTGGCACATCCAATTTTTATCTGACCTGTGGCATTGAAGAGAAGAAATATTAGAGACCTACAAAAGAAAAAAATCATACTTAGAAGGGCCGAAATTTTGGAGATACAATAAAAGGAAGATTGTCTAGAAGAACCACCTAAAAATCAAGGTTTAAAGTGATACTTGGCCAACATGCCACCAAAAAAGGGAACTTGTACACCAAATAAGCCTCCAGACAATCCTACTTGGACTCTTGATGAAGGTGAAGAAATGTGTAGGGACATAAATGATTTACAAAAGAAGACAGTAACAAAAGATGAACTACAAGCGATGATGGATTCAATGGAAGCTAAGTTTGAGGCAATAAATACTAAGTTGGATGGTTTAAAAGGCGAGATCATGGAGGGATTGAAAAATTTCTTAATAGAGAGGACACCTGAAAGTGAAAATGTATCCCATGAAATTCATGATGAGGACACAAGGAAGGTGAATCAAGAATGGAGAAACTCCAACTTTGGGTTGAAGAGCAACCACGTTCCTAAGATCGATATGAGGAAGTTTGATGGCAAGGACCCAATCACATGGATAGTTCATATGGAGCAATGATTTGATATACATAATGTGCCACATACACAAAAGGTATGAATTGTTTCTTTATATTTAGAACCCAATCAATTTGTATGGTATCGATGGCTTTGTTCTCGCAAATCACTCGTCACTTGGACAATTTTCATGGAAGA
>SNQJ01S0235203.1:0-13578 GCA_010110895.2 Picea sitchensis | reverse complement strand
AGCAAGGTCTTTTAAGTCTTTGTCAGGTCAGAGTCATCTTGGCAAGCTCTTTGAGAGAAAAACATTCATGGTGGATATTTGTAAGAGATCTTACATTATTAATGCAATAAAGGAATATCGTTTGCTGGGGTTTTTCTCCTTGTACAGGGTTTCCCCAGGGTATATGTGTTGTTGATGTGCATGCTTACTTATCTACATAGTTATTTCTATTCGATTATGATTTGGTATTGTTGAAGTATATTAAGCTGGAATCAAAGTGTTGAAGAAAATAAAATAATTAATCCGCATAAGAAATCAAGCTCAAAATTTAACACTGACCAATAAATCTCAATGCTGAAAGCTCTAGAGATTCTCAGTTGTGGACAATTTTCCCCAAATGCCAATGCTTCCATGCACTCAGACATTCTTACATTGCTGAAAAAAACCAGTGTTCTCATACAACCAACAAGTAATGGCCTTCTACTACTTAAATCTTCTCTTATCTCCAAGAAGAAAGAACAAGAATGAATGGAAGAGAAAGAATGAGAGAATCCTCCAAAAAATACCATCAAAATATATGAAATGCTCACAATGCGCCATGTGTCTTCCCCAAGAAGCTCATGCATTACATTCTCCCCACTAATTCAAAGATGGGTTTAGTAAAATATAGTAATTTGGTCCAATAAATTTAGCTACCCCCTTCTCTCGTGGAATCACAACCCCCTATAACTCTGTCATTGTTCATCTGCAACTTGTGATGTATTTTTATTATTAACATTCAAAAGCTATTACATTGCTAGTGATCCAGGTGGATATTGGTGGCCACCCACCTATTCGAAATTCCAACTGGCTCATCTTGACAATTTTCAGTTCAACACGTTTCTTTGTAATGTGGACTCTTCTTTGTAATTATGGGTTCTGCACTTCTAAGGCTGTCTTGAAGCCCTACACAACATCCAAGTGGATATTGGTGGCCGCCCATCTAGTCTAACTGACGTATTTTGACAGTTTTCATCTCAGTACATCTTTCTGTACTTCTGGGGACGTTTTGAGGCCCTAAACAACATTTTTTTGGGCTTGCCATAATAAAACTGTTGACAAAATCAGGGTTTGATGGCATAATGTGTGGTTCTCGAAAATACCTTTCCAACGGGCTATCACACGCCTAAAACAAAGATCGTATGCAAAAGTTATGACCTTAGGAAGTTGATGTACTAACTTACCCCAACAGGGCCCACGTGACTTTTGGCGCTTCATCTCCCAGGGTTAGGTTTTTGGATGTATAGGGTTTTGGCATTCATGTTTATTGTAAAAAGGCCTTAAGAGCTTCATTGTACTCATCTTCTTGCGAATGAGCGTAGCCTTCACATCACTTCTCAGAGATAACGTTGCCACCATTCTAACGAGTCTTGCACTCTGTATTTTTACAGTCTATGTACATTTCTTTCATTAATAGAAATCACGTATTTCTGTATTTCTATGTTTTTGGCAATATTTATGTGTATTTCATTGTAATATCTCTGCTTTCATTTCGTTCTGAAAATAATCCAAATCAGTGGTATTAGAGCACACTGCTCTTGATCGTTTTTCATTGCATGTCTCCAATGAGGTTCGAGTATAGCAAGTTGGGTCTTGAGCTTGTTTCTCTTGAGGAAAATCGCTCTCGCACGCCCAAGAAACCCTCCATGGAGGAAGAAAAGAAAACGATAGAGTAGAAGATTCTATTAACCTGTTGCTTGAGTAAGCTCTCGCGCGACAGAGGGACGAAATGATGGAGAATTTTTCCCACATCCTTCAACGCCTTCTGATAGCAATAAGTGCATCTTCATCAAGCTACCACTTTGGAGGAACTTCTCCCTTCAAGGGACAAGTTAACTTTGATATTCCCGTATTTGAAGGTCAGATAGATGCAGATGCCCTAGAAAAATGGTTAAATCTGCTAGAAGGTTATTTCTCTATTCACAATTTTTCGATAGGGAAAAGATCACCTTCATACTACTCAAGGCTCTCCCCCATGTCAAACATTGGTGGGAAACTTACTGGGAGCAAAGTTCCATAAATGAATCTAGAATATATGGAGCCGAGCCCACTTGGGATTTTTTTGTGGATGCAGTCAAGGAACAATATTACCCTGTTGATAACTATGAAGACCAGTGCATGAGATGGACCACACTGCGGCAAGAGAAGGGACAAACAGTGCCAGAGTTCACAAACACTTTCCATACCTTGCATACCGAGATGGGTATCAAAGAATTTGAGCGACCTTTGGTTCTAAAATACCATGGGGCTCTGCATAGGTACATCCAAACCAAAATGGATTTCCTAAACATCTCATCACTGGGAGCTGCCTATCGATATGTTGTCAAAATCGAGTAGAAATTTGGGCACCAGAATAAACGAGAGTTTGGGTTTGCAAATCCGTAACAATCAAAGCACGATAAAGATGGCCCTAACCAACAACCTTCCGACAACCAGTCCAAGACACAAGAAAAGAAGGGTAAGGGAAAGATGAAGAATGACACTAGGAAGTGGTGTGACTTCCACAAAATCCCTTGGCACAACACCGATGAATGTCTCTCAAAATAGTCATTGGTGGCCGAGATCAAAGACAGGGAGCCGAACCCTGATTCAGAATCTGATCCAGAAAATAATGAAAAAATACAGATCATCGACGTAGACTCCACTGCTAATGTCACGACCACAACAATTCAACCAGAAGAACTAGCAAATCCTGAAGAGGGGGAGTGCCTCTTCCATTCACAGAGGTGGGTGAAGGGGACCTCGTTGCATTTCATTGTTGATAACAGAAGCTAGAAGAACCTCATCTTAGCTGAGGTCGTCAAACAATTGGGGTTGTCAAAAACACCACACCCGCAACCATACAACATAGGGTGGCTTCGCCAGGGACGAGATCTCAGTGTCAGCCAACAATTCCATCTGTCCTATGGCATCCAACCCTTCAAGGATGAGGTAGTATGTGATGTTGCCCCTCTTAATGTCTGTAATGTTGTTTTGGGCCAACCATTTATGTGGAAACATCATGTTGTTTATGAGTCTCGACCCCACAATGTCATTATTACTCTGGGGGGTCAGCTCTACAGGATACCAAAGGTAGTTCCGACTACTGTTCCACCAAAACAGTGCTGCAAGGTAATCTCTCATACTCCAAAATTCAGCCTCTTCTCAATTTGTTCAAAGGATGCACATAAGTCCACTACAACCATTGCAGCTTCAACACCTTCTATCCAACAAAAGTAGATTTTATAAGATAAAGAAGATATTGTTTCTTCACCTACGATGGTGCCTACACACTGCCCCGTCAATCCCAGAGGCAACAGGTTGGTGGAACATATTCAACCCCACCAACAACAGGTTCGTGATAGCCTTCCACAGACCAAGCAACGCAACTTCTCAAACAAGGCACGCAACTCACCAAGATTCAGATTCAACAAACTCTTTCCCCTCTTTCCCAGGCACTCAACACAATAGAGACCATTTCTTTCTAAGGGGGGAGGACTGATCCAGGTGGATATTGGTGGCCACCCACCTGCTCCAAATTCCAAGTGTCTCATCTTGACAGTTTTCAGTTCAACACGTTTCTCTGTAATGGGGACACTTCTTTGTAATTATAGGTTCTGCACTTCTGAGGCTATCTTGAAGCCCTACACAACATCCAGGTGGATATTGGTGGCTGTCCATCTAGTCCAACTGGCCTATTTTGACAGTTTTTATCTCAATACATCTTTCTGTATTTCTGGGGCCGTTTTGAGGCCCTAAACAACATTTTTTGGGCTTGCCACAACCAAACTGTTGACAAAGTCAAGGTTTGATGGCATAATGTGTAGTTCTCTAAAATATCTTTCCAACGAGCTATCACACGCTTAAAATAGAGATCGTATGCAAAAGTTACGACCCTAGGAAGTTGATGTACTAACTTACCCCAACGGGGCCCACATGACTTTTGGCGCTTCATCTCCTAGGGTTAGGTTTTTGGATGTCCAGGGTTTTGACATTCATGTTTATTGTAAAAATGTCTTCAGAGCCTCATTGTACTCATCTTATTGCGAATGAGTGTAGCCGTCACATCTCTTCTCAGAGATAAAGCTACCACCATTATAACAAGTCTTGCACTCTGTATTTTTACAGTGTCTGTACATTTCTTTCATTAATAGAAATCATGTATTGTTGTGTTTCTCTATTTCTGGCAATATTTATGTGTATTTCATTATAATATCTTTTCTTTCATTTCGTTCTGAAAATAATTCGGGTTAGCTAGGCTCTCAAAAATTTCCTCAAGTACAAACATACATTGTTAATCTACGGATCCAAATTGGGGTATTACTTTCACCTTCCCCTTATTTTAACATTGTCCTCAGTTCACATCACCATACATGTGTACATATATTCAAAATTTCAAAATAACTGTGGGTATGCCTCCCACATTTCATCTTCTAGCTCTCATGTCGCTTCTTTAGGGTTGTAGCATGTCCACTAGACATTTACCTTCCCTATGGCTTTGTTCTAGAGTACCATGACCTTCCTGTTTAATATATGCACTGGTTGTACTTGAAGGTCTCCTTCTATCTCCACTTGAATCAAAGTCCAATAAGTGACATGGTTTCGAGATTCTCGAGCTATCCACATTTCTTCCCCTCAATTCTTGGCAAAGGAAAAGGCCCACCTAACCAAAACCCTTTTGTCCAATGGCTACTCTCTCTCACAAATCAACCAATCTTTCCTCTTAGCCAGCAACCCTAAACCAAAAATCACCTCTCCCTCCTTCCTTGCTTCCCTCCTTGTGCTCTCATCTCTCTGTCTTACTATTATCTAGGGCACCACCGATCAGATATCGAAACTCTTAGCTAAGAAGAATATTAAAATTGTATTCAAACCCTACAAAACCCTAAAACAACTTTTCAGGATCGCTAAAGATAAATCAGACTCGATTCTTGGCCCAGGATTTTACCAAATCCCCATCTCTTGTGGAAATCTTACACTGTTAGAACCTTTAAAGCCCGATTTCAAGAGCATATAGATGATACCACCTATAATCGAATCTCCAAATCAGCTATTGTTGAAAACTCTTTTAACTTCAAGCACCTTATTTGCTTTGACCAAACAAAAAATTTATCCTTCGCCCCGCATTACTCCTCCCGTCTCATTCAGGAAGCCCTTGAAATCGAAAAACATCCTAATAACTTTAACTGCGAAGATGACTACAAACTGAGCCAATCCAGTATCCTAGTATCCCACCATTCATCACCTTGACCATTAGGCTTCCTCCTAGATTTTGTTCTTGATCGTCTCCATCCTTTCCCTCCTCCTCTCCTCTTATTCAACTTCTTTTCCTCTCCCGTCCCAGCCTCGTTTCTCTCCATCTCTCTGAAATCTCTTTACCTTTTAACCTTCGTGCTTCTTTTGATTTTACTATTATCCCTCATTTAAAGAAATCATTTGTATGTATTATTATCTCACTTCAATTAGTTCAAATTCTTTTATATTTTTTTAATTTATTTCATTATTATTCCTTATTATTTATTTTAATTTCATCTCCTAATTAAAGAATCCATCTCACCTTTATCCCCCCTTTTCAATTATTTACCTTAACAACTATTTCTAATTCTTTAATACTTTATTAAATTCTCATTTGATATTACATTTTCATATGTTTTAGTATTTCTCATCACCATTAAATATTATATCKTATTACCCRTTTACTTTGTCTCTCAATYTCRACGRCTACTTCCCTTAGTTTATTCATTTTTATTCGTTACCTTCACTCTTTTCCTCAATTGTCACTTACTCTATTATTATATAAATACGAAACTCAACACTCTTTTCCAACATATGAGCTTCTTATGTCCTTGATGATGRGTGGAGTGTTCACTCTGAGACATTTCAAAACYTCATACAGTTCTTATCCARAAAATTCWCCAACATTATAACTAAGTGTGMAAACTTACATTCTCCAAAATAATTTAAAATTATGAAAAAWTAAATAATTYATAATAAAAAAKAAAYKAMTKATTATTATTTGAATAAAAAAATTAACATTTCATTTTTATAATTATAATAGCTATTAACAATTCTAAAATGCTTTCACAACTATTAAAATTWAAAAACTATAAATTTAAWCTATTTAACTTTCTTACATCTKTGTTTCAATCACATAAAGTAATTTAATCATTTTTATCTTTTCCTTAATCTAAAATTACATGTCTTTTATTATTACTTTATAAACTAATCTAATTCAATAAAATAATAATATCAAAATAAATATCAAATTATTTTAACTTAATGATTCAACTTATTTTATTTCAAATGATTTCCTATTTTTATTACCCCTTATTAATAAAGTAGGAAAACCCCCCTTATTAGTCCTTGCCGAAGGCAAGCTAGGGACTATAGCATTCAATTTACTGTTGAATGACTATTAGTTCACCATTGATTTTTAATACATCGATTATATCGCTAAGTTTATAGCATGGTTTGTAATTTTTTTATTAAATATTTTGTGAAAAATTATTTATTTACAATTCTATTGGTTGTAACATTAGAAGTCTTATTGCAGACTTCGCTCCTCTCGAGGTATTTTATTCATTTTATATCCCAATTTTTTAGGATTATATGCAATCTGCAATCTTTTTCGTTCTTTACACCGATATATTTTCTTCATTGTATATCCTAGATTTTTAGGATTATATGCAATTGTATATCCTAGTTTTTTAGGATTATATGCAATCTGCAATCTTTTCATTCTTGACATTGTTACATATAACTTGTAAGTTTGTTACCCTTCTTCTTCTTTCTAAGTGCATTAACACTTCACCTGCACTAGTATGTTTGTCTGAAAAATACAGATAGAGCTTTCAAATCTGACAAATACGGCCACCGTCTCCACCGCCTGGCCTTAGATCTAATACGACCATAGTTTTCAACTAATCTGAAAAATACGACCACCGTCTCCACCACTGGAATTATATCACATGCATGCACACACATGGAATTAGATCAAAATGTACAATTGTTATGCATTTCATAATGTGTTTTCCTTAAGCTCTAAGCTCTACATCAATGTCATCCAGGCAACCAGAAAGCCATACAAGCTGATAGACACATAGGAAGCAAATATTGGTAAACCACTCAGAGGCGACAACCCTAAGAAATATCCTTCATTTCTGGGGGTTGGGGACCGACGTATTACCATACAGATCCTTCAAAAGAAGGCTCTTTAAGGTTGAAGAGGAGATCCTGCGCGCAAAGATCTGTGTGAATGTTGAATCTAGACTCCCTGAAAACCAACCTTGTTCTACAGCTTAATTGTATAGTTGTGTCAGCTATGCTACAGATGGAGGGGAACGATGGCTTGATAAAGTAAAGCTCAGAGTTGAATCGATGATGTGTTTAGGCTACGGATACAAAGGCCTCGGGGAAGGCATCTTGTCCATCAATTGCATTTGAACCAGTCCTAGTACTAATCCAAAGCATTAGTTCAAAAGAGAAATTGTTGTTGCTAGCTCTACTATTGGGTTATCGATAGTTCACACAACCATCCCATTTCCACTCTTCCACCTGCCATCATCCATCATCCAACTTGGCCTTCTGTAAGTCGACTATTTGAGTGAAACCCATATTACCAGTTCTAAATCATAGGTACCTCTAGATTGTGCAATCAAACTCTCCATATTTAAATTGCATCCCACAGAGAATTAGAGGCTCAAGTATGCATTGGACTAGTATGCTTGAGCTATAGATTATTTTTTCCGACAGTCTAACCCAGATAAGACCACACAGATTCTGGAGAATTTTGACAGTTTACCTGGGGTATGATCTTAACATACGTCATATGAAGATCGATACGATCTCCACTGTTTGCTGCATCTGTGGGGAGAGGAGCTCTTAAAAACAACCATGCTTTTATCTATCCTAGAATGAATGTGAAAAGTGCCCACCGACCCAGGGCGTAATATATTCTAAGTAAGGGAGTCATTATTTCGTTGAAAAGCACCTTGATTTCTTTCTTGCGGCTGCCCACTACGCTTGGAAGTTCAATTGAAAAACGAAGTCTCTGTGATTGAACGACAACTCTTCCCTTCATAGATGGTCTCTCCTTAAATGGTTTAAAAACACTCCGTGATATTTGCATATTGTTTCACAGTTTTGCAAGACCTGGGGCTTTTCAACTTTTAGCATTGGCAATGGAATCTCAAATAAAATACCGCGTGTAATAGAATAAAAAATATCATATTGATAGAAAGGACCAATTATTTTAAATGGTGGAGAAATTAAGCAGAAAGATAAAATAAAAAGAGCGATGGTGCTGCCCATACTTAACTGGAGACCTTCAGTGTATACTCGATCAACGAAGTCAATAGGTGAGGCTGTAACATCTACTCGAGCTGCAGCTGGATATGGAACTAAAACGATACCACGACCCTCTCTTTCTTTTTCATATGCCCCCGTGTAAAGACGATCTCCCTCCCTGGCCAACCAGGATTCCGTGTTAGAGGAAGCATGAGATGGATTGCAATAAGGAAAGCACAGATGGATAGAAAACTAGCATCCCTCCACCGAGGATGGGGAAATGGATACCAAGCGGGCGACCCAACCCCATATGAAGAAACTCCATATGTGTCCTAAAAGAATCGCCAACACTAATATGAAGCACCCAGATCGTTATGTCGATCATTTGATAGATCTTTCCTTGTTGGTTTTGTCTCAGGTTTTATATTACTAAGATCCTTTATGCATACCCTCTCCCTATAAATCAATAGGTTTTGGTTGAGGTCTGGCTAGGGAAAATTCTATTGCCTCTTTTTTTTTTTTATCCTTGGAAGCAAATCTCGGATGGTTCTAAGACATTATCAAGGCCAATTGATCCTGATCAAAGGTTTGGAGTTCATACTAGCCATCTTACCCTAAAAAAAAATGTGTATGGATTCACACGAAGTATCGTAAGCAAAAAAGAAATAGACAAGACATTATACTAGGAAAAAAGATTCAAGCTTTGACCCACTTCCATCTATGCCCCACTCGCTAAGTTTGTCTTCCCGCTTTCCCCACCCCCTTTGTCCTTTTTCAAAAGGGTCAGGTTGGTGTGCGGCTTCATATGCAACGATTCTTTCGGGAGCAAAGAGATGTGCATAAGATCCCAGCATAACATGACAAATGATGTTGCTGTCGAAGCTTGAATGCTCTTCTGCAGAGAAACTATATTTTATGTATGATCCTTCTCGACCACCACCTTGGACAACCACTTTCCCAGATCTTTCAATTGGAAATTGGGCATATCGAAATGCAGTGCCATCGATTGAGCTAGTTCCTCCCCTAGAGATTTGAGAGAGAAAGAGCAACATGAAAGATGCTACTCCAATTCACAATGAAGAAGGTCTATGAAAATGGACATGCAATGGTTTCTTGGTATCCACAATAACAATTGACATGCATGCATGAAGATGTATAGTAGCAACTTGATGCAAGAGCATCTCTCACAGCAAATGAGCCAGTGCGGAAAACAAAGGACAGCTGGACAAACCCAGCCAAATTTTTGAATTTTCCCTTGAAATTGATGCGTCAAATATAAATGAGATCATTTAATGAAGGCGCCTCGGTATAATGTAATCAGACCTTGAGTGCCCCGCTCTCGTCTGAAGTAGATGGAGGCATTTATAGTAGTTAATGCAGATAGATAAAAATTTAATTCTAGATTAGACTGTTTGGGAGCGCAAGAGGGAAACGAGATATAGACCACCCTCATTGTGCATTGTAACATAGTTAGAAGCATTGGAGCATAGAAGGGAAGCAGAGAGTTGTGTAGAAACACCCATGTACAGTTATCTGGATTAATAGAAGAAGTTGATTCAAGTTCATGGTGTTGTATTGTTCTCTGTGTATGTGTGTTGATTGATATGCTCATGAGTATTTACTTCCTGTTATGCATTTTCTTTACATGCTATGTATGAATGATTTCTTGCTGAGTGTTTGAAATCTGAGAAAGGAAGTAGAAGAAATGAGTTTCAATTGTTTCTCTATCTGAGCAAGGATTCCTGCAAGGAGTGCAGTTGAAGTCGTCTGCAAGGAGTGTGTTGACAGAAGGCTCAGATAGTTTAACTCTTGTTCTCGTTCACCCAGAAGTAAAATTAGGTTATAGGAACCGTGCAAGGAGTGCGCAGGCTAAGGAAAGTCTCAGTTGTGAATCTGAGCGAAGTATTGAAGGACTGTTGCTGCAGGTGTGCGCAGAGTCGAAAGAACTCAACACTTGGGAGTGTTTGAGGATTGCCGCAAGGAGTGCGCGCAAGGGTCTTCTCGAAGACTTAGAATTGTGTGAAGCTCAGGAAGGACAAGGCTTCCAAGCTCGTCGAAAATAAGCACAAAGAGTCTGTGCCGTGGAGTGTTTGAACAGGCGTTGCAAAGTTACGCGCAAGAGGACCAATTTTCACAGAGGAATACCGGGTTCACCCGTAGAAAACATAAAAGAGGAAGAGATCGACGGTTGGGATCTTGTGGAGAAGATTTGAAAAATCCCGCCAGCCGTTGGATCTGCCAAAGAAGCAAGGAGGTTACGGCTGCGTTCGGAGTTCAAGCTCCAGGGGTCGTGAGTCATTGGATCGTTGATCAGTTACCCGTCAGCCGTCCGATCTGACAGGAGTTGCATAGGGTTTAAACCCTCGTGAGCAGAGTAAGAACCCAGAGAAGCATCGGGATATCGAGGCGTTGGGGTTCAGGAAATCGGGAGACACGAGAGTAGGAGATCGGGAATTTTCATGGTAAAAGTCCCGGAAGGATCAGAGCCGTCCATTTGTGGAGACGCATGGCGAACATCGAGGCGTCGGGAGTCGAAATATCGGCATTCCTGTGGACAGGAGATCGGATAAGTCCACCTTGAAAACCCCGACAAAAATCTGAACCATCCATCTTGAGGGGACACGTGGCAGCAATCAGAGTCATTGGGGAAAGTCCTGACAGGAAGTCATCTATTGGCATTTTTGTCATCGAGATATCGGGAATCTTGGTGACAAGAGGTTTGGGCATTTCAGAATCACGAAGTCCGAAACCCCGATAAGGAGGGAAGTGCCATTGTGGGAGCCAGCTGTCAGCATAGCGGAGAATCGGGATTCGAAAGATCGGTAGTCCAGTGGGCAAATGTTTTTCGACATTTGAAACCCCGAAGTCCTGAGGGAGATCTGGAGCCGTTGGTTTCATAGGAAATCATGGCCGTTGATCAGGCTAAAGGTAGACAGGAGTTGCTAGCTGTCAGCATAGCGGGAAATCGGGATTCGAGGGATCGCGGATCCTTAGGACGAGTGTATTTGGACATTGGAAAGTCCGAAACCCCGATGGGGAATATGATCGCGGTCATATAAGGGAAGGTCGCGTGGACTAAAGGCTTAGCCCATAAGGCTAAGGCAGCAGGGGAGCGTATCGGGGATCGGGGATCGGTAAAACAAGTTGTTTGGACATCGCAAGTGCCAAAATCCGGATAGGAGGAACCTCGATAACAAAGTAAAAGGCCAGCATTGATTTAGAAGAAAGGGAGATCCCGTGAGAGAGTTCTTGTGGGTGAAAATTTCCCGATAGGGAAATCGAAGAACCTTTCAGTTCTTCGAGCCGAGGAAGGAGGAAAGATCCTGTGAGCGGACATGCCTAGCGGGCGCGCCTGTGTCAAGTGGTATCAGAGCTTAGAAAATCTTCTTTCCTTTCTGTAGCAGAGAAAAAGGAAAATTCACCATGCCGCCAAGGATAAGGGATAGACAATCACCCGATCCAGAGGAGGAAAGGGAAATGCCCAGAGGAAGGGGTAGAGAAGTGCATAATCCAGAAGTAGAAAGAGATCTGCATAACTTACGCGCTAGAGTTGTGGACATGGAGATAAGACAAAGGCGCAGAGCTGATGTAGGAGATATCAGTGAATCCGAAAATGAAGATGATGTTGGACATGGAGAAGAAGAAATCCCAGCAGAAGATGTAGCAAATGAACGCTTACTTAAAGCTGTTGCAAGAATGGGTGCAAAGGTAAAAATGGACATTCCAGTTTATGAGGGAAATCTGGATGTAGAAGAGCTTCTAGACTGGATTAGAGCTCTAGACACCTATTTTGACTATGAAGATATCAAAGAGGACAAGAAAGTCAGGCATGCCATCACGATATTAAAAGGACATGCAACCTTGTGGTGGGATGAACTACAAGCTGATAGGCATTGCCAAGGCAAGCAGAAAATTAAGAGCCGGGACAGGATGATTGCAAAGATGAAGGCAAAATTCATTCCCAGGGACTATCAAATTTCTCTGTTCAGGAGGATGCAAAACCTGAGACAGAAGATAATGACAGTAAAGGAATATACTGAGGAATTTTACAGGTTGAATATCAGGGCAGGTCATCGCGAAAGCAATGATGAAAAAGTGGCCAAGTATATGAATGACCTGAGATATGAGATTCAGGATGAAATGAGCATGGCAACCATCCGAACGATGGAGGATGCTTATCAAATGACTTTGAAAGCGGAAGAGAAGCTGAGCCAAAAGCAGAGTCAGAGAGGCAGAGGTAGGAGTCAGCCCAGAGGCAAATTAGTTGCCCAGGATAAATATCAGAAGCCCAAGGAAGACTGGAAGAAACCTCAGACTCGTACTGAGAGAGGTGGAACCTCACAGCAAGGGTAGTGATATGCTGAACAGAGAGGACAACATAATGAGTAGAGAGGAGATTATGCTGATAACAACACTTTTCCTCGTACTAGAGGTAGAAGAAGAGGAAGAGGTGGAGTAATCACATGCTTCACATGTGGAAAGAATGGGCACAAGTCTTATGAGTGTCAAGAGAAAAAGAAAGAAACTGGAGAAGCTCACATCACTGAGGCACAGAGACGAGATGTTGAGGCAGAAGATGTTGAAGGCGGAAGGTCGTTGATGATGCGAAAAGTCCTTTTGACACCAGAGAAAGAAGTGGAAAGTTCAGTCCAAAGGACCAGACTTTTCAGAACAGCTTGCAAGACCAAGGGTTGGGCATGCAAGGTCATTGTGGACAGCGGTAGCACTGATAATCTCGTTTCAACCGAGATGGTAGAAAGGCTAGAGCTGGAGATGACTGATCATCCAAGTCCATATAAAGTTTCGTGGCTACAAAAAGGACATCAGGTAAATGTCACCAAACAGTGCTTAGTTGACATTAAGATAAGAGGATATAATGATAAGATATTGTGTGATGTCATTCCTATGGATGTTTGTCATCTATGGCTCCGTTCGATTTGACGTTTATGTTTTCGGCCGAACAATAGTTCGGCCGAAAATAATATCTTTTGGCCGAAAAATATATTTAGTTCGGCCGAAAATGTGTTTTTCAAAATTTTGGAGACCCGATTGTCACGAAAGTGTAACCCACCTTCGTGATTTCACCCATTGTCCTCATTTAAGGTAAATTTTCTATCGACGCGGAAGTAGCATAACATGTAGACAGTGTTTGCCTTTTTCTGTAGGTATATTTCATACGGAAATTTTGTCAACCCAGGAAGCACATCTTGTAACACATGTTGTCTAACTGTACAATGTACAATTTTGTTGTGAGGGTTCAAATGACAGCGTTGAGGCAATGTCTATATATGTAAT
>SNQJ01S0235202.1:0-13914 GCA_010110895.2 Picea sitchensis | reverse complement strand
CATCATCAAAGTCCACTTTTACAGAACTTAGTTGATTAGTAACCATATTAAATTCATTTAAATGATCTGCAAGAGACCCACCTTCTGACATCTTCATATTAAATAAAATCTTCATTAGAAATACCTCATTGGACACTGAGGGTTTTTCATACAGTTTAGCCAACACATCCATCAGATCCTTCGTTGTCTTTTCTTTCGAAATATTGAAATCCACTGATGCTGCCAAGCTCAGCCGTATCGTTCCTAGAGCCTTTCTGTCAAGAATCTCCCATTCTTCATCCTTCATGGCTGTCGACTTCTTGCTACTCTTCCCAATGGTAGGAATATATCCTTCTGATATAAATAATCTTCAATCTACATCTTCCATAACTGGTAGTTTTGGCCACTAAATTTCTCAACCCTAAACTTTCCATCTTCCGGCATTGCTCCCACTCAAACAAGGAACCCTCTTTTCCTACGAGTTACCTTTCACTCTGATATCAGTTGTTAGAAAAAAAGGACTGCAGAGCACTAAAATAAAACAAATGTGGAGACAAAACACAAAAGATACACAATACAATAGAGACACAGATTTACGTGGTTCACCCAGTGTGGGCTATGTCCACCAGAGAAATTGCCAGGTCCTTCCTTTATTATTATCTAGCATATGAAGGGATACAACCTACAACAAACTCATTGTAACTTCCTTTTCTTTCTCTCACAGTCTCTTGTCTCAGAATACAATACTCGCCATAATGCATAGTCGCAATACATTTCCCTCATAACAGAGGGTTGCCTTCTAGGGCAAAAAGCCTTAACATAATTTCTACCGTTAGATCTGCGGCCTTATAATGAATGGTCCAGATTTACAATGAAATTACAAGGAAATTTTTCCTTCGGGGACTTCACCCCCGTCAAGGGATAGCCCCCTCGGACCCCGCAGAGGGGGTAGCCCCCCCTCTGAACTCCCCCGCATGGAAGAGTGTACATACTTATGGGGTGTAAAGTCTTCATGGGGTATAAACACGGCTGAAAAACACAAGACCTTTGAATCAGGAAGATAATCAAGCTCCACAACCAATAACAAGGGTTCTATATTTCTTCCGGGAGGAAGGTTTCTGAGGTGAAACCTTCCTTTTCTTCAAGGATTCCTCTTCATCCCTAGGCGATGGTACTTCACCTTTCTTCTGTTCAACTTATGTGCCTTCTACCTCTTCTCCATCACCCCCTTCATCTGGTGTGATGGAAGTAGTCCTTACAGATGCATTATCTACCTCGTGAACTTCTTCAGTCTTCTTCATCTTGCTAGGTCCTGGTATATCCGACACAGTTTCTGGGATTTCTATATCGAATAGCTCTGCAGGGTTCATTGGAAGGAGGAGGTTCATCGACCATTCCTTGGTGATCTCTTCAATGTCTTCCTCTGTCAATTTGTAATATGACTACAACTATTTGTTGTTCTCATCAGCACACATTGTGATATAGATGAAATGGCGGTCGGCGTTGAACTTCATCAGAGACCGAAACTTGTGGAGAGTATTTAGAGTCATGCACGGTTTAAACTAGATGGCTAGCTTCAACTGGTTGTAATATTTATGGAACACAACATTCGACTACCATTGCTTATTCATGTTGTTCGAGTACCATAGTGTACTGAACTTCACGGCCAGTGGTTCAAAAGGCTCGGTGTCCAGGAAGGTCGCACCTTTTGACATCTCCCATGCGACGAATGCAATTAGGATGAGAAGCCAGCTAAAGTGGAACTCATATCCTTGATCCTGTGCTTTCCTGCAGTTGAGTTCTAATTGGTTTACCAAGTACTTCACCCAATTCATTTGTAGGCCCTCTGCGCACTTCCCTGTGAGGTCGACTACAAATCCAGTCACTTGGGTGGGGAAGTTCTTGCGAACTAACTTTCTTGTGATCAATTGACAGGAAAGGCGCATTGCGCCACTCTGGATAGAGGATACCTTGTAGCCCCACGTTCCTTTCTTGACATTGCCATATGTTTCTTTGATCCTCTGTGCTAAATCTCTGTCTTTGTTTTTTGCAGGGTAAAAATCTTGTGGGTCAGGGCCTTGCATACTTAAGCCCATGATCCAATTGATAAACATCGAATCCACTGTTATGCGAAGATTCAAACATAAATATCCTCCATGATAACATGAAAATAGTAACTTCACACATGCATTCACCTCCTGGTGCCTCTTGAAGTGAGGAATCTTCATCACGTTGAGCAGTGTGGATTGCACAAGGTTCTGGGTCCATGACTGAGGGACGATATTCAAATTCTTTCCCTTCGTCTTCATGAGATACTTGTATGGAGAAAGCATGCTATAAAACTTTTGGTCACCAAGGTTGAAGTCACTAATCTTCAACACTGCAAGTTTATCTTGATCTGTGTGAACTATGCATATCCCCTTCAGGAGGTATGCAGTGACCAAAGGGTCTCAAATTCTCTAGGTACACTGTCGCAGTTTATCGTGCTGCTCAGGGGTGGTAGATAGGTAGGTAATATACTTGGAATTAACTTAGCATTCGCGAGATCATCCCTGTTCTTAGTTCGCTTTTCATATACTGGTCATGATGGACCGGATCGGGCAGTGGACGGTGATGCTTGTACGGTTCTCATGGATGAAGCATGTACACCTATAGATAACCCTCACTCCGACATGACTCTCTCAGTCATCAAGTCGATCAAAACTTCTTCAACAACTTTCTCTGCAATGGTGAGCTCATCCGACATATAGGCTCGGGGTTAACTAGATCGGGTTCAGGATTAATTCATATAGTGCAATGAAAGATGTGAAAACAAGGTGATGATCACTGTGAAAAGTAATCTTAATCCGTGGGCTCCAATTCTCACTTGGAAAAAGTGTCCTCGGTGCATGGCACAATGGACTAAATAGGAAATTCGACAACGGTTCACTTGCAATGGGTATGGGGCTTTTATTAATGTTGTTATGTCTGTTATGGCACAGTCCAACAGTTTGGTGATGACCCATAAATGCTTTTTCAATCAGTTTAGAGCGTCATTCGAATGGATATATCATCCCCAATGGCTATATTGCTTCACCACAGTGAAGTGTCATATGTCGTTGTCCTGATATCCCGATGAAGCTCCCATTTTGCAAATTTTCCTTCTACAAGGTTCCCTTTGGAACCTTCTGTAACCTGTTGATCTTAGCTCTCCATTTACTTATATTTCTAGCCTTCTTTCTGGTAATCTTCATCTCGGTATGTATTTTTCCATTCTGATTCTTATCTTCCTTGGACATAGTCACTTCGTGTTGTTGAGAAACATTCCTAAGATTCAGAGGTAATACTTCTTATGCATCTGGGATAGGTACTTTAGTCTTCTGTGGGTCCTCTGGTGTTATTGTAGCTTCGACATCTGGGTCTCTGGTGTTAGGTAGCTTCGATATGTTCTCCTATTCTTCAATCAACTGTGTGATCCTACTAGTCATAAAATCTTTTAACTCTTGTCTCTTTTTCTCCAAAAATTCTTCTTCTTCCTTCTTTCTAGCTTGATTTCTATCAATCCAAGGTTTTCCTAATAACATGGTGAATGGGGCGTTGTCCTCAATAAATTTAATAATCTCAAAGTCTTCTTCAGTTGAAGTTCCATTGGCATTCATAGATATCTGAGCGAGTTTTCCACATAGGTTCAACATTTTTCCTCTGAATAACCCTATTCCTCCTAATGAAGGGATCATAGTAGGCCTTCCTATAGCTTCCCAAGTTCTCTCTGTCATAACATTCACTTGTGTTTCCTCATCTAGAACACAGTCAATGTCGAAGTCTCCTATTCTTGCTTCAATGCATTCTTTCTCTTTGAAGATCTCTAATAAGATGACATGTCGGTGATCATTCAGGGTTTCTTTCATCTGGAGAAATACTTTTTCTAATTCCTTCTGGGGTTCTGCCATAATCTTAGTTTATGGATCTGCCTTAGGGTTTTCTTGGTTCAGATTCATTCCTTCAAGCTTAGCAATCATTCTAGGGAAATCCAACACTTCATAGTCCATAGCTTTGCAACAAAGACAACTAGATCTTCTTCTAGGGAATTCCTTAGCAAGATGTCATTGTCTTCTGCAACTGTAACAAATATTTAATCCTCTCTTTCTTTTAAATGATCCCCAGACTCTTCTATACTACACACCAGGATCATGGTAGCTAACCTGCAAAAAATTCTTTCTAGGATCCTACATCCATTGATTAATCCAAACATTCTTTCTAGGAATAGGTATAACATATTTTTCACTATTCTTATTAGATCTATTCATATCAAACCTTATTTCATCTATCAATACCCTAGTTTTCAAGATAGGACAAAATCTATCAAACATACCTAGTTCCATGCTTTAGAAACAAAAACAATTCACTAATCTTACTTCTACAGAGCATAAATCTTTCAGATCTAAAACTTTCCACTATTCTTTCCTTTATTAGAGCATAGAGCTTACAGATCTTACCTCTTTCAACCAGAACTTCTCGCTTTTATCTTTCTCAAAGCACAAAGCATGCAGATCTTACCTCGTTTCTTCATATCTAACCTCTTTTCTTAGCACAAAGCTTCACAGGTCAAGTAAAATGTTGTGCACTAGGGCAATAGATCTATGCACAAAGTTTCCATAGTTTTCAGATTGAATCTTTGCACAAAGCTTTTCTTCTTTCTCAGTTCCCAACAATCACAGTTTCAGTGTCATCAATGGAACCATTTGTTGGCATAGGGGCAGACCCAAGGTTCAATGCTACAATAGCGCACCAATAAAACCATAACTACTTTCCCTTTCGGAAACACCTGCAAAGCAGATGAAGTCTCACCCGAAGTAGAGGAAGGCGTGGTTGCAAGACTCAGGTGTCTGCAACCTTAGCTGGGACACATATCTGTGATTATTGAATAAATCATTTAGCACCGGTAGTTCCTTAATATGCAGTCAATATCCACTTCACTGGTAAAACTGAGCTTTGCCACATTCACAATGATCTCAACGTATTCAAGAACTTAGCATAAGAAAATAGACCAGATCTGTTAGATCAAGCACTAAGAATATTCATATATATCAGATCTAACATTCTATCCATCATGAGCACTCAGCATAACCAGATCTATCTAATCATCTCAAAGCACTTAGAAAAAGAAGATATAAACACATCAATATAATGCACAAATCTAGACAACACAATGTTTACATGGTTCACCCCCACCCTGGGGCTACGTCCACCAACTATTCTTCTTTATTATATTCTCAATAGGCTACAAGCACAGAGCCACCAAAAACTCTAGATCCTCCTTCCCCGAGTAGAGCTAAGAACACAGTCTTCCAAAACTTCTTACAATGACTTGCACTTAGCTCTGCAAGTCTCACTCAGGCACAGAGCACTTACAATCCTTCAATCACATAGATATTGCACTTAGCCTACATGACATAGATGTCGATCGATAGATACATCACTTAGATGTCTATTTATACTTTACAAAATTGGCCCTAAGCATGGATAAACCCACTGGTCGACATCCGAATCCCATTACATATTCCCAAAAACCCAAAAAGGACCCAAAATTGGGCCGAGATCCCATGATCTCTGCTTCGTCTTGCGCTCTTCCTTTAACAGGGTGTCGAAGTACCAAAATAGTTCAACATGACCAAGATTACCCCAAAACTTGGTCAAGGGACAACACCTCTCCTCTTGATGATTACATATTTATACGCAAAAATTGAAAGGGAAGGATCATATCCAACCCCCCAAATTCAGATCAAATGAAATCTGGTCATTTTTTTATTTTTTATTTTTAAATATGGTCATAACAAGAAATTTACGTGAATTCATGCATTTTTGGGCAGATTGACATTGAAGATCCGACCATATCTCTTGAACCATTCCAAATTTTTAAAAACCAACATAGATTTTTGAATTTATCACATTCTGGGAAAAACCCATATCTTGGAGTTTTGAGATCTGTTTTCGTCTGCATGGAAATGGAAGTAGAAGTTGGAAGTTTGAAAATTGTTGCCAAATAGATTTGGGCAAACCTAGATTAAAAATTTGTGGATATCTCTCTAAACATTTAAGATTTTAAAAAATGGTTTGCACGATATCCGATTTAAGACCCTTCTAGAAAAAACCCATGTTCTCTATTTTTGAGATTCGACCTCATCGCCTCAGAAATCGCGTATGAAGGTCACTACTGCTATTTTGGCAATTGTTGAAAATTTGGGCTGAAGTGTTTTTCCAAGATGGAGGCCCACACGTGCAACTTGGGAACGTTCTGACACACATGAGAGTGTGTCGATGTCGCTACAGATAAAATCCATGTTCTCTATTTTTTCCCAGAGATGCACCAATAAGCTAAGCTACAATATTGTGTACGAGAACTGCAGGTACATGAATGTTGAACATGATGGTATAAGAAATGAACTCAGTTTTATTTCATACTAACAACTATGGCCTATGTAGGAAATCGAAGCTTGGCGATGACCACTGAAAATGTAAGAACACTTTGAATGTTGAAGATCACTTAGAGAAGATGCTTGACCTGCATGAATTCTTAACATGAACCATAGTCAACAAAACCATGATATAATCGTCTTTAATCACTAAAAACATAGAAAACTGATGTATTAACCACACTAGATATATAATGGTGAATAATTAAATTTAATGAAGGTTTATGGCGTATATGGACACAGATTCTAGCGAAATACCGACTTTATTGGGTAGAGAAATATGAAAAAAACAGAGGCCAACACTCCCCCAAACCCGAAGATTTTCATGTCCGCATGCAAACAAGAACTTGTAAATCTTTACTCAATGTTCATTGTATACTTTGTTTAATTATCTCGTATGGGTGGATATTTGTGACATTGTTTCTGGTGTTGGTTCTTGTGGAGCAACACTCTGGAGTCTGAAGGTGTTCATTCTTGTGGAGCAACACTCTTTGCAACTGATTTATCATATTGTTACAAAACACAAATGTCAACTTGATTTCCTTAAAATGGAGCAAAAAAAGATGTCATGAAAATGGAGGACAAGCAAGAGATGGGTATTATAAGGGATGGTCTATGAGTGATGGAGATGGTGGTAGTATGAGTATGAACTTGGGCACTTTTATGAGGGATGGTGAATGAATGTAGAGAATGGTTGATGAAGATGGTGGAAATATGAATATGAAATTGGGCACTTTTATACTTTGTGGACTTTCATCTTAAGACCAAAATTTTACTTGTGGTTTTTTCCTTGGATAGGCACTAATGACTTCATCCTCTTGTTTAGAGCCTTTAGATGATGACCTTTAGGAATTTTTTATGATGTATAAGGAGAAGACACTATGAATGTTGCCTTTTTTATTTGTACTTGTGTACCATTGATTTTCTCTTTATTGTTTGGTCTTGTGATCATAGTATTTATTGTCATTTTGAGACCAATATGCACTTGTGGTTTTTTCTTGAATATGCAACAATGACTTCATCCTCTTATGCAGAACATTCAGTTAATATCTTAGGAATGTTTTATGAGGTACAAGGAAAAGACATTATAGGTGATACTTTGTATTTGTATACCACAATAGTTTTGCTTTCATTATTTCCATGGTCTTATAATCAGAATACAAATTTTATTGTAAATGGTGGATTGATGGTTGGTGATGGGTACTTTGTAGGTGGTGGTGATGTGTAGTGGAGTGTGGAGTGGTTATGCACCATGTTTTCCAAATTCTTAGTAAATTAAAGAGGTTCATACTTGTTTTACCTCAACTTACTTTTGATTTGAATCCTGATGTGTTGTCGATTGGAATGAAGGATCTAATGCATGCTAAGTGAATGATGAAGATGAGATTGAGCAAGATGGAGAATTGTTGAGAATATGAGAGAGAACTGAAGTTGATGGGAAATGAATCTGCTGAAAGAACTGAAGTTGATAAGAGATGAAGAGGATGAACTGAACCTTGCTGAAGGAAAAAAAATTGGCTGAAGATGTTGGAGATAATGAAAAGAGACTCTGAAGATATGGAAGGGATCTGAAGATATCGAAGGGATTTGAATATATCCCCCAAACCCAAGGGTTTTTATTTCCTCATGCAAACTATTTAAGACTGAGTGGCAGTCTTTTATTGGAACATGCAAATACAAGAAAACAAACTGCTACAAGCTTTTGTTGATACCATGGAAGCTTATAGTCTTCATCCTTTATCCCCTATTGGCACAATTCATTCAATCTATGTGAATGGATTTGCTTGATGTTGAACAAGAAATAAATCATTGGATTACCGACCATTAATGTATGTCGTTAACCAATACAAGACAACTCACTAGTGATGACAATGAGCATCAAGGTGCCTAAGTACATCTTGACAGGCACAAATGGATGTGTCGATGGTGCAGTACCCTTGCCTCAGCAGGCTCTGCGACCTCCTGGTCTTAGGATCGTTCTTAATATTCCCCATGAGTCAGATTGAATCTTTGATTTCTCCACAGGAAATCTCCCACATGCTAGTGTGTATCCAAAGGTCCTTATGATTTCTCCTGTGCACACAAGCACTAAGCACCAACTCTCACCTCGTGATCATTGATAAGATCACAACCTTTACCTGAAATGGTACTTCGGGTTTCGTGACTTCGCGATCCCATATGTGAGTCCTCCTGTCTTGTCAATCATCGAAACCCGAAAGGGCTAATGGGTCCCTAACTCCTCCCTTGACTTTTTCCTGATGTGACCTCCAACTAAGAACTGGGGCCCAAATACTTCAGTACCTTAGGATTTCGCTTATCGACGTTTTGCGATGTAGTAAATTATTTCACCTACTTCTGAAACCACGATAATCCCCTGCCATAGATCAACGTCTCTGGGCTCCCCACTATCTGATGGTCTTGATCATATCGGGACTTCGCGAATCGAGAGTTCACGACTCTCGACTCCAAGTCACAACCTCCTCCACTTCCATAATTTCGAAACATGAAATTCAAGCACGAGATCAATGGTTCTTGTTGATCCCAATCCAACAACCACTATTCCTCTTGAGATTCTAACACCTAACAACTCTCGACCTTATCTCCCTTGTTGTTTAACTAGATCCAATGACCCATAGTAGATCGACGCTTCCCCTAGAAGGGTTTCCACCGTCCTTTCCAATTTCAACACTCCTTTGCCAAACACCCTGGCATCAACCCTTCTGAACTTTCCCTCTTACAAGTGACCTCGACCTTCATCTCCCTTTGAACACTTCAAAGGTTCTATCCCTTCTGAGCTTTGATTCTCTCAAAATTCCCAGACTTTAAAAAATCCATGTGCACACACCTTGTGACATTTGAAAATAACCTCTAGTTATTTGACCCTTCGACTCTGTGCACTCCTGAAAACAACAGTCCTTCAATCCTCCCCCCAGATTGATAAAGTCTAAGACTCTAAACTTCCTGTGCACACCTTTCATGGATCTATGTTATCCTACACTTCTACTGGTATGAGAACAACGATATCTCTCCTGAGTTTCCTAAGATAAACTCAGAACTCTGTCAACGCACACCTTGCGGACATTCACTGCACTCCTTACAGGAATTCTCAAGAAGAGAAACAATTGAAACTCATTCTTCCCTTCTCTTAGAATTCATACCTTTAACATGAAATCATACACACAATACAACATTGAAACAAATGCATAAACAAAGAATATAAGAAACTGTATACATACCATTCAACAAATGCAAACAGTAAGCACAATAACAACATAAAATTGAGTCAAAGATTTCATATATTAACTCAAGTGTTCTTATACATGGGTTCTCCTCTGTGTTCTTAATCTATAAAGCTCTAGATATTACTCAACCTATACAATGATACAAGCGAGGGTGTCTTTCTATCCATTTTTTCCTCCTACACTACAAGATATCTAATCTGAAATAAAAGCTACAACAACTTTTCATAAATTACAATAAATGCCTCTTTATCTGGCAGATGTGAGCAATGCTCAAGATCTGTTTACAATATCCAAAACATAAATGTAAATACATCTCCCAGCTATTACATTAATGTCTCTTCATTTAAATTTAAAACATTTAAAAAATGTGCGCTGGTGCATATCCAACTGTCTTCTGCCTTGCACTTGCTTTGTTGGTTGCTTACGATGCTCCAA
Organism: Picea sitchensis; assembly: GCA_010110895.2. NCBI lineage: Eukaryota > Viridiplantae > Streptophyta > Pinopsida > Pinales > Pinaceae > Picea > Picea sitchensis. The sequence goes on along the minus strand of SNQJ01S0235202.1, from coordinate 3,806 downwards.
CATCATACTCCCTTGGTTGAATAATTCATGAACTCTTGTTCATGAGCTCCTACATGGTCTTTCCATGTCTTTGGATATTTTCTTCGCTCTCCCAACTGGCATCTTCAATCGGGTGTCCTTTCCATTTGACCAAATATTCAAAGTATGTTTTCCTTTGGGTCTTCTTTCCGATTCTATGGTCAATTATCTTTTCCATTTGCGGCTTTTGAGCTACAGGAAATCGTTTAACCCATTGAACTTTCTTTTGATTCTCTTATGCTCCTGTTTCATTAGCTCTGTAAGGGTACAAATTTGCTATGTTGAATATGGGCGATATTCCTACCCCATCCGGTAAGTCAATCTCATAAGCGTTTGCTTCAAACTTTCTTATGATCTTACACGGCTCAATTTTCTTCATTTTCAACTTATTGTATGTTCCCCTTGGGAAACTTTCTTTCCTGAGATGTGCTAGAACTAAATCACCCACTTCAAAGTGAATTTCTCTCTGATGTTTTTCTACTCTGTGATTTTATTCCTGGTTGGAATTCTCTAATCTCTCTCTAACTTTACTATGGAGCTCTTGCATCTCTGCTGCAAAATCCTCTGTGTTAACACTCCAGAATTCACTATGATCCAAGTTCCTTAATTTAGATAATCCTATCATATGCATTCCATACATTATCTGGAATGGGCTCTGTCCTGTACTCCTGTTTGGTGAATCGTTACATGCAAATCCTTCTTCTAGCAGAATCTGATCGCACTGGTTGTGATGTTCAGCTACCAAACTTCTCAACAAATCTCCCAAACTTCGATTCACTACCTCAGTCTATCCATTCGTCTGAGGGTGATATGTTGAGCTAAAAGATAAATTAGTCCCCATCTTTTTCCATAGGGTCCTCTAGAAATGACCAACAAATTTGGTATCTTTGTCCGATACAATACTCTTAGGTAAGCCGTGAAGTCTAACAACTTCTTTGAAAAACAGGTTTGCAATGTGAGTTGCATCATTGTTTTCTTGAAATGGAATGAAATGTGCCATATTACAAAATGTATTGACTACCACAAAGATTGAGTCATGCCCTCTTTGTGTCCTTGGCAGTCCTAACACAAAATCCATGCTTACCACATCCCATGGCCTCTCTGGTACTGGCAATGGCTGATACAACCCTGTATTCTGTTTTTTTCCCTTTGTGTGCTGGCAAATTCTACACATGTTCACAAATTTATTGACATCTGTACTCATCCCTAGACAATAGTATGACCCATTCAGTTTCTTGAATGTCTTGTCATGGCTGAAATGTCTAGCCAATCCACCACTATGTTTTTCCTTCAGAAGGTTCTCCCGCATAGAACTCTTCGAGATACACAATTGATTTCCTTGGAACAACAGACCATCCTAAATCAAATATTTGATCCATTGGCTCCTGTCTCTAAGAACTAGATTCTCACATGCTTCATAAACATTCTTAAAATCTAAATCATCCCTGTATATATCCTTAAGGTTATCAAAACCTGAGGTCTTCACTCTGAACTCCTGTAGAATCAAACATTTCCTGTTGAAAGCATCAACAACTTTGTTAGTAGTTCCATAAATGTGCATAATAACAAATGTAAAAATTTTCATGTATTCAACCCATTTTGCATGCTTCTGGTTCAGTTTCTCCTGTCGATTTATGAATTGTAAAGCATGGTTATCACTATACAAGACAAACTCTTTCGGAACCAAGTAATGTCTCCACTTCTTCAACGCCTGTATGACTGCATAGAACTCTTTATCATATGTGTAATATTTCATCCTGGTCTCGTTCAAATTCTCACTGAAGTATGAAATTGGCTTGTTGTCTTGACTTAAGACCACTCCAATCACAAATCCATTTGCATCGCACCTTACTTGAAATGTCTCGCTGAAATCTGGTAGAACTAGAACTGGTTGTCCAGTTATCTTCTCCTTTAGCAACCTGGAACTCTTCTCTCCTTCCTTTGTCCAATGAAAATATGTGTGTCTTTTCTTGACTGTGTCCATCATTGGTGCACATATCCCGCTAAAATTCCTGATGAATTTTCTGAAAAAACTAGCCAATCCATGGAAGCTTCGAACTTCAAAGATACTCCTTGGTGACGACCAATCCTTGATTGCTTTTACTTTCTTAGGATCCATATTCAACTCATTCTAAGAGATCACAAAACCCAAATAAATGAGTTATGTCTTCATGAAAGATGACTTCTTCAAATTTATCAACAACTTCTCTTGCTGTAATCTCCTCATCACTGCAACTAAATGCTCCAGATGTTCTCCTTCAGTCTTACAGAAGATTAGTATATCATCAAGATACACGATTACAAACTTTCCAATGAAATCTTTTAAGACTTCATTCATAAGCCTCATAAAAGTACTGGGTGCATTTGTGATCCAGGGGATCAAATTTTGCTCAAAATTAAAAGTGCTCAGAATCACTTCAAATCGAATGGGAGCATAGGCCTCGTCGTCACAAGCCCAACACAACTCGTTTGGGTTCAAACGGATGTCAGATGAGAGAGATATCACGTTCTATTCAAAACGACAAATAGGGAAAAAAAATGTGTTGACTGTACAGTCTGTACGGATGCTGACGTGGCAGGCCATACGACACATGGAAGGTCCATACGACATGTGGCAGGTGTTGGTTGGCAGGATTGTGGACAAGTTCACATTTGACAAGTGTCATTGATGGTGAATGAAATGCTGACACGTGGCCCACTCAGTGTCCACCACGTGTCACCCCGGCATTGGTTTAAAATTATGTTGTTGGCCATATTCAACCCTGCGACCTCCGGGCAGGGGTAACGCTTTGGGAAGGGCCGCCCAACCAACGCGCCACCGTTTGGTTCTTATAATATATATGGCAATCATTTTATTTAAATTGAAATGTATTGTATGTTGGGGCGCGGACCGGGCCGGGGCTTAGCCCTGGCCCCCGGTCCTATGTGTATACAATGTAATCACTGTTACCATATGCGCACCCTCCGACCATTTATCATATATCCCTTTTTAAATGAGCCTCAGTCTTATGGGTATATGATGTGACCATGGGTGCGCCTTTTCTGACTGTTTAAAACTTTGGCCCTTTATACATATGCACACGGTCATGTGGTGGACTATGTGCCCTCGGCCTTGGCAGTTAGGGGCTAAGGCGTGTAACTGTCCTACAGTTCACACCGGTTGTGCGATTGTTCCCGGTGCTAGGTTTTTCCACATAAATGCGCGTGAGGGCTAGGTTGAGGAGGCAAGGGTGTATTTTGGCGATCCAGAGACAACAAGTTTGAAGGGGAACTTCCAGGAAGCCTATCTTCTTCAATATTTGGCCAAACGAGGTGCCGAAAAAGCCCAGCTAGGGGTTTTTGGACTTTCTGAAGCCATTGGAGCCATCTATTTGGCATTTTGAGCATTGTAAAGAACATATTTGAGAACTTTGATTAAATAATACAAAAGATCCATTGGACGCTGGACTAGGAGATGTAGCCCAAGAGAGGGGTGAACTCCTTTATCATTTGTTGTGTTATGTGTTTTCTGTTCACTGTTTATTGCTGTTGTTTATATGCATCTTGAATGAGTAATTTCTATAAAATTTATTTTGCAAAATTGATCCATTTGCATTTTAACACAAGAATTAAATCTTGCAAATAATTTCAAGAAATACAAGTCTTCTTCATTTTTAGATCAAGTTGGTATCAGAGCATAGGTTTTCGAAGACTTGATTATTTGCAAGTGTTTTGTTTTCTGATGCTCACAAGGTTGAAACTCATAAGAGGAGAAGGTCAAATTGTAGAGCCAAGTTCTCATCCTTCAA
>SNQJ01S0235200.1:0-13915 GCA_010110895.2 Picea sitchensis | reverse complement strand
GTAAACATAAACATAGTTATAAAGATAATTATAGTAATTAAATAAATATATGAGATTTTTAAAGCTAAACAAAAATAAAATAATTGTAAAAAGTAAACATAAACATATTTATAAAAATAATTATAATAATTAAATAAATATATATTTTTAACTAAATAGAAATAAAACAATTGTAATGTAACCATCTTCCCCTCTTTATATAAAGAGACATGTATTAAAACTCCGAGGAATAATTTGAGTGTCCATTCAATGCAATAATTGTGAGAAGTTGTTCTATACAAAATATTTGAGACATTAAAAGTTTTGAGGGATTAAAAGTGTTTATTTTACATGTAATTATATTTTGAGACATTAAAAGTTTTGAGGGATTAAAAGTGTTTATTTTACATGTAATTTCTTCATTGTTAATCATTAAACCTTTCCAATATCTTTACCATGAGATAGAATTTCATATGATCTCACCAAAGATTGCATGGGATGAATATCTTTATTATAATTATATATCTAACTATATACTTATATTATACATTATATGGAATGGATCATCCTGGTAACTTATCAATCCTACCAACCTTCCTTATGTTTTCACATGTTTCAAACGTTGACAATACTCACAAAATATGCCTTCCTATTTACCTTCACTTTGAGTACATAATAATGGTTTTGTTTTACCCTCAAATTTTCCTAAAATTTTCGATCTATGCATATAGGGGCTAGTTATGTGTTATTTTTAGGATTAATATAGTCAAATTTGTAATTTTTTCTATTTAGTGTACTATATTCATTTTATAGAGACCCAAAATACAAATTTTACTATGTCAATCATATAGTTATTGTTCATCCTGAAAATAACACTTAACCAACCCCGTATGTATCCAATAAATATATGTTTGCAAGAAAAAAAAAAGTCAAATGCATGTGTCTAATAAGAATCAATTTGCAATTCCCTATTAATGATTATTACGAAATACACTTAAGATTATTAGATTATATACGAAATAATAGCTTATTACGAAATACACTTAAGATTATTAGATTATATACGGAATAATAGCTTTGATGAGACAATATTATTACCAATATGCCAAATTATAAAGGATTAATTGCAATCTTCAAAACTAGATTTTATTTTTGTGGAATAAATCTTTTCACAATACTCCACATTGAATATATAGCTTGAGTGGGATTAATGGTTAATAACATGTGTTTCCTCTTAAAAGGTCACAAGTTCAAATCCAAAGGGGGATAGGGTATGTATACCTCTGTAGAATTTACCAGTTAAATCGTTGGGCAAAAGGAGATCCTTTATCCCACAAACAAGGGGGTCTCATACACTAATTTGGTGTGGCTTAACCGTAATCTTAAAAATAGATTATTATTATTATTATAATATAATATGAATTTCAAATCTTTTACCAAGATTTATCCTAGCCATAAAAAAATGTTCCCTCATCATGAGAGAACAAGCATAAACTCGCTGTAAGATGCAAGTGAAATTATAGCAAGTTTATCATAAAAAGTTATATTCCACACTTAAATCAACTTATACAATATTTTACTCATATGCCTATAATCAATATTTTACTCATATTTTACTCATATGCCTAATTACACAAGATTAATTACAACCCTCAAAACTAGATTTCATTTTCTAGGGAACAAGTCCTTTCAGAATACCCCACATTGATAATATAGATATCAATTTTCTTGGCTAAGATTTCTTTCAATCTTAATGTTTTATCTCATCATGAAAGCGACCAGCATTAACCAAACCATTGGATGTGATGTAGATTACACATACATGTTAAAAAAACTCAACACTCGATGTGATGTAGATTGTACATACATGTTAAAAAAATTCAACATGTAGTAAAAGTATTAGAACTTTATAAGTATAAAAAAACGTGTGTACTTATAAAGCCTAATCATTAATATAATGTTTTCCATCTTAAATAAGGAACATTATTATGTGGAATATATATAAAAATGAATTTGTTTCTTGTTAATTCATCATTATTATGTGGAATATATATAAAAATGAATTTGTTTCTTGTTAATTCATCCATTGTAGCTTATTAACTACAAATTATCCATGGGTTTAGCTAAATTCTAATGTCCATAATTAAATACATCTACAATATTATAAATGCATATGAATATAGCTAATTAATCATCTATAACAATACATGAAACCATTTTCATTCATAGAGTGAAATGCATAACCATAAGATTTATAAGAAAACTAAGATAATATATAAACATTTATATTTAAAAGAAAGATTATGCAACCAGTTGCTTGCGAAGAACGTTCCACCCAACCATAAACTTGCTATTCTAGACTTCAATAGTAAGTCACCCCCGAGCTGGGGCGAGGAATCCACAAGATAAGGGTGCCTCTAACAATCCACTCACAACTCAATATTCCACAACCCGTAGGTATTCTCCTACACCTATCTCGAATTTCCTTTAGCTCTCTTCCTCTTGACCTACCCAACCCAAGGAATGTACCCCTTCACTGCTCTCAGTCCCTCAAGCATCCCATTCATTTAGCAGGGTCTCTCTAACACATGTAACCATGAATCTCTCTACTTGGAAATCAAGGAAAACTCACTCCCGGGAAAACTACCAGGAAGACAACAACAAACACTTGCAATTATAGTGCAACTTACACATGAGATCACTCTTCAGGCTTAAAAACCTAGCTCTTCAATTTCTATCTCCAAAACGCTCCAAAAATTCTCTAGAATGCTCCAGAATTCACCCAACCTTCCTGCTCTAGCTTTAGTGTTCTTTTTCCCTTCTCTCCCCTTCTCTAGCTTTAGTGTTCATGCCTAGAATGAATGTGAAAATCTGCCTAATCTCTCCATATGAATTTCCATTATTTTCCCAAGATAGTTAACTGAACAATCTGCCCAATGTTGATTGTACTTCAACCCCATGCTCTGCAATAACTATGGGATGTGACTCTCACACCCACCCTCTTATAGGTTCAATGATTGGGCTCTCATACACTCAAACAAAGAAATAGAAGGCTGACCCAAAAGATAATAAAATTCAGAAATATGGGTTAGAAATTAATATCCACAATTAATTCCCCCCCTTGGGCCACTCTTAGACACTCACTAGGCATTCCCCCTCTCTTTTGGATTAATCAACCCCCATCTATGTCCATATTCCCAGCATCTAGCATCACATTATTTTTATTAAAACTGGAAAATACATTTCACATATTACATCATATGGCCATAGTCACATTCATATCTACAATATACATTAACTAAAATGGGGATTATAGTGGGGATGTTACATTTAAAGTGCATAGCTTTTTTATAATTTTTTTAACATCTAATGAGCTATTGTTAAGTTATTTAGACAATTAGGATTTAGTTAAGATCAACTTGGTCTGATGTGTCATTAGGTAAAAGTGTGATTTTTTAATGTGTTTCTTTAGTATGCATTTATGATTATGTACTTCAATGGTCACGTTATGTTCTAGTCATAAAGTAATCCAATAGCTCATATTCTCCTCAATACTAATGGCTATTGATCTATTTCTTAACACCTGATTGGTCCATGATCTCTATTTAAATATCATGGAGGGTCATTTTCTAAATATTGGTTGTGAGATATAGTCTTGTAATTGTTTTTTCTTTTTTCACTAATATATTGCTTCAAGTGGTCGAATTGGCTAGGTCCATGGACTATTTCCCTCTTAAAGGGTTTTAACCATCGAAAGAAACTAGTGTACCTATCCTTGAACTAGTTCTGAGAGTAGTTGCTTAAGGTGTTCGTCATGTGTGAAAATACCTTGTTTTCTTGAACATGGTATTTTAGCATATTTGAATATTGGTTATCGTTGTTGATCACAATCTTGAATCTGTGTTGCTACATGCAACAAAATATTTCTGATTTCTACTATTTCTATGCATTTATGGGATGATATGACTATTTTATTGTGTCCAGAGCATTGTTTTCAACTGGTTATGATTTTTGTTTCACTAAATTTTTTTTATGTTTTCCCAAGATACGACCATTTTTTTTCAGATCCGAAGGTATAAAGTTTGATTATGCCTTTTAAAAAAAATGAAAAGTTAATATTTTAGTTTTTCTGTTTATATTTCCGTTTTTCTACTCTTCTCATCTATGTTTTATCTTTTCTATGTGCTCAATGTGATCTTGACAAATTATAAATAGAGAGAAATGTTTTTTTTTTTTTAATCTGCTCTTTCTTTTACTGTGTGCTTTATACAATCTCAACAAATAAAAAATAAAGAGAAAACTTGCACTTTTTGGGAAAGGTAACTGAGATATAACCCCATTATTGTAAAGTTTCAATTTGTTTTTTTGAAAAATTCACTTTTATTTGTGTGCGGCTATGTTGGATTTTTTTAGATGAAAAAAAAGGTTTTGGGGGATAAGAATGCACTTTGAGACAAAGAGTAACTAAAAAAAACTCATCCTTATATCTCCATTTTAAAAGTGATTCTCACTTGTCCCCAAGGTGTCTAATAGTCAGTGATGGAGTGTATTGTTAAGGCACTTTATTATGTGAAGTCACCGGTTCGAAACCCTCGACTTAACTTGTGTGTTGCATGAGGGGCCACGTTTGCATGTCTGGAGGTTATAGTGGTAGAATTCGGATAAAATGACCCCATGCCATATGAGTATGTTCCCAATTAGTTTCTGATTACAATAGTCAAAAAAAAAGAAGTGATTCTTAGTTATTTTATAAAAGTGGGTCACTTCATAACTAACTTATCTATAAAAGTGATCTTATAAGCAAAGTTAAAGAAAGGAAATATTTTTTAGTCAATAACCTCATTGTGCATCCATTATCACGTGGGCCAGCTTGTACCCATCACATGGCACTTTGTTTACCTTTTATTTTGTTTCTAAAAATGACATATCTTTCACATCTAAAGTCCGTTTTTTGTGTCATCTTTTTTAAAATTGCATATTCTTTGGGGGCTTTCCATCCAAATGGCCAATTTCATCTTTTGAATCCAAATTAGTAAATATTTTAAAATGACTACTCCAAGTGATCTTTTACTTGCTAGTACAAACTAATTCTCATGGAAATCCCATATGGAGAATGTACTACGAAGTAAGGGTGTCATGCATCATATTATTATTAATATATAAATAATAATAATAATAACAACAATAATATAATAATTACCCTAAAGTGATCATAATAAGTACTCATATAAATAAATATTAATAATAATAAATAAGTATATAATAATTATCCTAAAGGGGTCATAATAAGTACTTATTATGGATATTTGGTACTTAAATAAAATGGTAAAATAAGTAACGAAAATTATGGAGAAACCCTAAAATATAATAAAGAATTAAATAAAGGATCATGGGATCCAGTTCTTTACAATGGATGGACTCTATATAAAGAGAAAAAAAGAAGGAGAAAACCACATCTCTCTTTGGATGGTCTATAGAGAGGACAAGCCTAAGGAATCACTGGAAAAGTAGTAGATTGAGGGCTTAGGGGTGACCTCATATTGAAGATTTAAGTAGCAAGTTAAATGGTTGGGTGGAGAGTTGTGCCCCACTTATTGTTGTGGTTGGTAAAATCAAAGATAAAGGTATGGCTACATTTCTGAGGTCATTGAATTACAGGTAAGTGGTTTCCAGGTAAGTTACTCACTCCATATATTCCTAGAAAGCTATGAAATATTGAATCATGTATCTCTATTTTATCAAATCTAGTCTGTACATTGTGGTATTTACCTATGTATTAGATTTATCATATTTGGGGTTCTAAAATATGATATTAGAGTGATGTGAGGAGGAATTTGGGTGGCGCTCCTGGATATTTGTTGACATATATATACATTTTATATATTATATTAATATATATGTTTTAATATATCTATTATATATATGTTTTCATTTTTTTTTCCACTACAATTGGTGGGATAAAAAAAATGTGGTTACTCTAGCCAAGACTATATATTCCCACTTAATCGGGTTGGTATATCATGACATCACAATGGATGATTAGCTAGTGTTGGAGCAGGGAATTTTTGGTAAGCTTTGGGGATTGCGCAAGAGAAAACCGTGCAACAAGTCAGTAAAGGAGCAACATGCCTGAAAGACAATTAGCACAACCAACGTGTGAAAGGAATAAGTTAGTTAGGGTTATTGGGACATTTTGTCTATTTTGTAACGAGCTAATCCCTAATATCAATGTATAAATATGTATAGGTTTTGGGTAGAAAGTAGCTTTAAAAAAATAAGATTTATTGGATGAGCGAGAGAAAGAGTGAGTTGATAAGGTAATGAGCTATTGTTGGAGTTAGAGATGCAGAGTGAAGTGATGGATGAGAAAAGGATCTAAGTGTGCATTGTATGCGCAAATGGATGGGGAATTTTTAATAGAAATGATGTATCATTTATGAGCGTAGTGCACATCTATTCTAAGGATTGAACCTAAATGAATAATATAACAAGCCAATCATTTTGGATGTATCCCAATTTGGGGTGAACCACATTAAATATCTATTTCATGATGTATGTTGCGATGTGTTTATTTTATGTTCTATTTATGGCGTTGTTGGCATTGTGCGAGGTTTATAAGACCCTACATTCAAGTTATCTTTGACCATCAAAATCCTTTAGACACCGAACCTTTCAACATCACCTGCTTGCGTAGATGAAGTATCACCCGATGTATCTATTGGAACTATAAGAACCAGGTTTATGCAGTAGTGAGGGATTGGAGGTGACCATTTTTTTCATTCTTTCCTTATCATTTTTGTGCATGTTACTTTGTCCCTATTCTTTATTAACCACTTAGTGATTTGATAGTCATACTATCATTAGATTCCAGATTACCACATAACCCATTATTGTAACAATAATGATTATTCAAAAATGATTAAACATAATACTAATCTACTATGCATCCAAATAGAATCCATAAACAATCATGTAATAGACATTTGACACAAGATTTAATGTGGTTCACCCAACTTTAGAATACGTCCACAATGACTATCTTCTTTATTATGCATTTGGTAATTTCTTTAGGCTTGTGCACTACACTTACAAACATACATCATGGTTATATTTACTTTCTCCTAGCCTAGACGCTTTGTAGTGAAAGCCTCTCTCCCTCTCTCCATCATCTCTTACATTCAGACATTGATTCTCTCCCTTCCCAGCTTATCCTATCTCCCTTATTACAAACAGGAGCTCTTGGAAGCTTGGAAAAGACTCCACAATACTTCTTGTGAATAACCACATGGAGGAACCCATATTCTCCCAACCCATTACATATTTATATATACATTCTAGGGAATAAAAGCCTACTTTGTTCATCCCAAAACCTATTACAATGCATGAATATTCCAGTTAACCGGTTTTTCAGGCTTCTTTCACCTACTTTTCCCTCTGCATGCTACTTTTTCACTCTAATTGCCGATCTTCCAGATTTTGCACATCCTTCTATCTTTAGCATGTAGGGTTGTCATCCTTCATTTTCGCACACTTTATTTTCCTTCTTTATTATTCTTTATTCTTTATTCTATTCTTTTATTCCACTTACTACATGATGTACTTATGGAGGCATCTCAACTATGCATTCCCTAGTCTTCCTTCTTCCTATGTGCACCTTTGTTGCACACTTCTTCTATACTTAGGATTTTTACTAAAATTTTATCACAAAACAATTTGTCAAACAAGCCCCCAACACTCACTTTTGGCTTGTCCTGAACCACTCAGGCCTATTTTCTGCTCCTCCATGGTTCGAAAAACCTTTGGGAGGCTCCCTTGACTACCTCCACTTTTTGTATTATTTCCTTTGTTCTTGCGATCTCTTCGGGCCCCTGTGCAGTCATGGCTGTAAGTTTCTCTTCTGCATCCTAGGCTACTTACTTCACCTTTCCTTGTGAAATGGCCAGTTCACAAATCACCCACACTACTTCTTCCTACATTGGTCTTAGGATCTGTTAATCTAGGTGGATATTTGTGGCCACCCACCACTTCCAATGGGCTCACATACAATTTTCATCTTGGAAGTGTGTTTCTAGCTTTTTGGGTCCTAAACTTCTAGGGTCGTTTTGAGGCCCTAAACAATGTCTTTTGGGATTGCCACACTCGTAATATAATTGGATTTAGAGAATGATGGAAGATGTTTTAGTCCTTGGATATACCTTTCCAATAGGATATCATGTGCCTAAAATGGATATTGTATGCAAAAGTTATGACTCCGAGAAGTTGATGTACCAACTTACCCCATCAGGGCCCACATGACTTTTGGCGCTTCATCTCCTAGGGTTAGGTTTTTGGATGTTTATGTTTTTCTTATTATTTTTTTATGCTAAAATGTCTTAGAGGCCTCATTGTAATGTGCTCAGTCAAATACATGTAGCCTCCACATCTCTTCTCAAAGATTAGCTACCACCATTCAAGCAACATTGTTTCATTCTGCATTTTACAGTTTCAACCAATTTCTTTATTTAATATAAGTTAAGTTTTGTTGTATCTCTGTTATTTTTCTCTATATGTCTGTGTTACTGTTATAGATATGTGTTTCATTCCATTCTTCTCATAAATTAGGATCAATGGTATCAAAGTGGTCTCCTCTTCATTTGTTTCTCTGTGCATGTCCCCAACGAAGTCAAGGTATAAGCAGTTGGGACTCAAACTAGTTGATCATTTGCAATATAGGCCATGTCGAACCCGATATCTACCCATGGATGAAGAAAAGAGAGATGATGGGGCAGGATATTCCTTTAAACTATTTCTTGAGGAATCCCTCTCGTGACAAAGGAACAAGATGATGGATACTTTTGTGCAAATCCTTTGATGAATGCCAATAGGTGACACATCTTCCTCAAGCAGAGGCGCTGCCCCCTTCAAGGTACATATCAATTTTGATATTCTTGTATTTTAATGTCAAATAGATGAAAATTCTATAGACAAATGGTTAAAACTTCTAGAAGGGTATTTTTATGTCCATAACTTTTCCAATGGAGAAAATATTACATTTTCACTCCTTAAGGCCATCCCCCATGTCAAAGATTCGTGGGAGAATTTCTGCGAGAAAAAGGAAATAGAGAGATCTACATTATTTGTAGTCACACCCACATGGGGTTCTTTCATGGATGTTATTAAGGAACTATACTAACTTTTTGGAAGTTATGATGACTTATATACAAAATGGATCAGACTGTGGTAGGAAAGGGACCAAATAGTACCAGAGTTCACTAATTTATTCCAGACCTTGCACACAAAATTGGGTATCAAATATTCTGAGCGACATTTGGTGCTCAAGTAATGCAACAATGTGCATAGATACATCCAATAAAAAATGGATTTCCTATACATCTCGTCCTTGTACGTGGCCTATCGATATGCTATCAAAATCAAGCAGAATTTTAAACAAAAGACACATGAATTTGGGTATGAGAACCCCTCACAGTAGAAGCAAGGAAAAGATGGCCCCAACCCAGAGAACAAAGGGTAGAGAAAATATGTACAGTCTCACTAAAACCAGTATAAACTGAAAACAAAGAAGGACAATGGGAAGACAAAGAAAGACACTGGGAAATGGTGTGAGATCCATAATATCCCCTGACATAACACCGTTTAATGTCGCTCAAAGAAGTCATTGGTGGTCGAGGTGAATGCCTCTGAATAAAATGTGGGATCCGAATCTGAATCAAAACTAGAAAAAGGGAGATACATCATTGATGAAAAACCTAGTGCCACTATTTCTACCACCAAGGTCCATCTTGGTGAACCTGATGAACTAGAGGAAGGTGAGCACCTCTTTCATTCACAGATTTGGGTGAAGGGTACTCCGTTGCACTTCATCATTGATAGCGGTAGCCAGAAGAACCTTATCTCAGTGGAGGTAGTCAAGAAATTGTCTCTACCGACAAAACCACACCCACAACCATATAAAATCAGATGGATCCACCAAGGGATTGACATCTATGTCGGCCAATAGTGTCTCCTAGCCTATGACATCAAGCCCTTAAAAGATGAGGTATTGTGTGATGTCACCCTCCTTGAATTTTGTGATGTTCTTTTGGGCCAACCTTATTTATGGAAACGTCATGTTGTATATGATTCTAGGCCTCGTAGTGTTATTATTACTTTGGACAGGAAATTGTACAAGATACATGAGGTAATCCCATCTACCACCATTTCGTTGATCTCTACCAAGCAATGCAGGAAGGTAATCTCTCAAACTGGGAAGTTTGTCTTTTTTGTGATTCATTATCAAAGTGAGTGGAAGGTTATAGCGACATCCATGGCCTCCATGGTAAGTCTCTCCATGAAGTAGAATAAAGTGGATAAGGTCATGGAATAATACAAATACATATTATCCTCACCCACTTGGTTACCTTTGCATTGTTAGGTCAAGAAATAAATCAATATGAACCCTGTCACACTGCTACCCAATGGGCTAGTATATCACCACTCTCTATCAAAAAATGAGGAAATCAAGCACCAAATATAAAATCTTCTCGAAAAGGGGCACATCCAACCAACCTAATAACATTGTGGAAGCCCAATCATTCTTGTGTAGAAGAAAGATGGGACTCGGTGACTTTGCATTAATTATAGGGCCCTAAATAAAATCATAGTCAGGAACCAATACCTAATCCCCCAAATTGACGATCTCCTTGACCAACTCAATGGTTCAAAATACTTCAGTAAGATTGATATAAAGTCTGGTCACCACTAGATCCCAATAGAGCATAATGATGTATGGAAGACTTCCTTCAAGTCCAAATAAGGTATTTTTGAATGGTTCGCGATGCCCAATGTCTTCAAAAATGCCCCAACAACTTTCATGAGGATGATGGGTGATATCTTATGGAATTTCACCAATTATTTTGTTTTTGTGTATTTTGATGACATCCTCATATTTAGCAAGAGTTGGGTGGAACAATTGCAACATATTCAATAGGTTTTTCACACTCTGTCGCAACACCAGCTATATGCAAAATTGGAAAAATGCTCATTTGGCATGAACAGAGTCTAGTACCTAGGATACATTGTTGATGATCATGGGGTGCATGTATATAAAGATGATATCCAGTTCATCTATGACTGGCCATCCCTGAACACACTCACTAAGACTCAAATATTCTTATGCCTTTCCAATTTATATCGTAGGTTCGTGTTGGGATTCTCTGACATGCATGGGCCCTTAGTCAAGTGACAAGGGGTGGTGGAAAGAAAAACTTTGTGTGGGGCCATTCGAAAAAAAAAGAGTTCGATGATTTAAAGAAGCACCTATGTTCATCCTTGATTTTCTCATTACCCAAACCAAAACATCCTTTTGATATTGAGACAAATTCTTCAGACTATGTTGTGGGCACAATTACCACTTAGCAAGGACATCCCGTGGAATATCATAGTGAGATGCTATAAGATATTGTCCATAAGTACCTCACTTACGAAAAATAAATGTACTCCATTGTACAAGCCTACCACCAATGGAGGTATTACATTCTTGGGAAGGAGATAATCATCCACACTCATCATAAGCCTCTACAGTTCATGCAGACACAAGAAAAAATGCATAATCATCACCATCAAAAGTGGTCCAATACTTGCAGTAGTTCCATCTCAACATAAATTATAAGACAAGGAGAACCAATTGGATCATTGACTACGTCATTTGACCTCTAGTTACAACACTAACTAATCCAGGTTGATATCGATGGACACCCACCTATTCCACTAGCTCGAAAAACAATCTTCCACCTTGGCAGTTTTTTTTCTAGTTTTCGGGTCTTGAACTTTCGAAGCCACTTTTTAGGGCTCACCATAGTCATACTATAGACAGAGTCATATTATGACAAAAACATGTTTATTCCTTGGATATATCTTTCCAACAAGCTATCGTTCTCCCCAAACAAAGATCGTATGCCAAAGTTACACCCTTAAGAAGTTGATACACCAAACTACCCAAAATGAGGTCCAAAAAACTATTGGCTTTTCATCTTTTAGGGTTAGGGTTTTGGATTTTATTTATAATAAAAAGGAATTTGGAGCCTCATTGTAAAATCATATTCTTTCAAATGCGAGTATCCTTAGCATTAGGGATGATTTTAAGGATGGAATTTTATTTTAAAATGTAGAAACCTTGACGAATCTAAATAATCCTTCATATGCCAACTATAAATGATTGGCGATATTTTTGTAAAAATATTCAAATTTCTAAGTATTTTATATAGTTTTTATAAAATTTTGAAGATTTTTAAGGTAAAATAATTTTATCCTATATAATTTGGGCGAATCATTTTTAAAATAGCGAATCTCATTTTTGGAAAAAACATGGAAAATTAGCCCAGGAGCGAAATTTAGCCCCTAAAATCATCCCTGCTTACCATCTCTTCTCAGAGATAAGATTCCACCATTCTAGTAAGTCTTTCACTCTGTATTTATACAGTTTTGTACATTTTTCTCATTAATAGAAATTGTGTATTATTGTATACTTGTGCCTCTTGTTATATTTATGATATATATCTATTATATTATCATCGCTCTTTCAATATCTTTGTATATTTCTATGTTATATATCCTCTCTCATTTCATGCAAAAAATAATATGGATCAGTTGTATTAGAGCGAATTTCTCTTGATCATTTTTTAGTGCATGTCCTCAACAAGGTCTGAGTATAGAAAGTTGGGTCTCGAGATTTTATCCCTTGAGTACAATCTCTCTCACACACCCAAGAAACCCTCCATGGAAGAAGAAAAGAAAAATAGCGTATCAAAATATTCTATCAATATGTTTCTTGAGCAAGCTCTCACGTGATAGAGGGACTAAATGATGGAGAATTTTTGCCACATCTTTCAATGATGGATAATTTGGAAGAACCTATCCTTTCAAGGTACAGGTTAATTTTGATATTCCCTTATTTGAAGGTCAGATAGATGTGAATTCCATAGAAAAATGGTTAAATATGCTAGAAGGTTATTTCTCTGTTCCTAATTTTTTCGATAGGGAAAAGATCACCTTCGCACTCCTTAAGTCTCTCCCCCATGTCAAACGTTTGTGGGAAAATTACTAGGATTAAAGTTCCACAAAGGAGTCTAGAATATATGGGGCCGATCCCACTTGGGATTTTTTTGTGGATGCAGTCAAGGAACAATATTACCCTGTTGGAAACAATGAACACCAGTACATGAGATGGACCACGCTGCGTCAAGACAGGGGCCAATTAGTGCTGGAGTTCACCAATACTTTTCATACCTTGCGCACCAATCTAGGTATCAAAAACTCTGAGTGACATTTGGTTCTAAAATACCATGGGGATCTACACAGATACACCCAATCTAAAATGGATTTTCTAGACATCTCATCACTCAGTGTTGGTTATCTATATGTTGTTAAAATTGAGCATAAATGTAAGAACCAAAACAAGCGGGAGTTCATGTTTGCAAATCCACAACAACCAAAGTATGGTAAATATGGACCTAACAACCATCCTTCATAAAACCAATCCAAGTTAGAGGAAAGGAAGGGTAAAATAAAGATGAATAAGAACACTGGAAAATGGTGCAATTCCACAAAATCCCATGGCACAACATCGATGAATGTCACTCAAAATAGTCATTGGCAGCTGAGATCAAAGACAAGGAGACGAAACCTGATTAAAAAAATACCGATAGAAGATAGATCATCGACACATAACCAACTATTATTGTAGTAACTACAACAATTCAACTAGAAGAAATAACAGATCTCGAAGAGGGGGAGAGATTTTTTCATTCATAGATGTAGGTGAAGGGGACCCTGTGTTGGATCATGTTGTCATTGATGCCAATGGTTTGTCATTCATGCCAATGGTTTGATTACTTGGGAGATTGTTGGATCATATGTCATTGATGTAAATGGTTTGGTTTGATTGATGTCATTGGTTGAT
>SNQJ01S0235199.1:0-13915 GCA_010110895.2 Picea sitchensis | reverse complement strand
CTAAGGCCCTTCAATTTACCCCTATTGATGAAGAAAATCAAATGCATGCACCAAGCTTTACCATGTCTTGAGTTTGGATGAAATCTAGCAGACTAGAGATGCTCAGTTTCAAGTTCATTTTCATTGGCTCAATTTGAGAGATAGGCCCACAAAGGCGTTCATTAAGGTCTTGGAAATTAAAGAAGGTAGTGAAAAAATAGTTGTTCTCGAGAATTTGAAGGGTTAGGTGACTGGCCAACAAATGATCAAATGGGAATTTCTAGCTCATTATTTGACAACTTTTTAATCTCAGGGCTTCCAAAATAAAGAAGGGTGGCCATGCAACATTCCCTCAATGTTGTTCCAGTTAATATTATCGAGGAACAAGAGCATGCATGTGATCATGGCTTATTTGCAGATGACTTGATTACAACCTTGCATAAGATGTATGATGATAAAGTTCCTAGGCTTGATGGTTTCCCATGTGATTTTTACAAGGCCACATGGAATTTTTTAAGGCCTAGATTACTCTAGGAAACATACCTTAAGAAATCATCTTTGGGGTGGACTTTAACCAATATTTCTTCAAGTTTATTCACAAGCTCAGATGAGCTTGAGTTTATTACCAACCAAAGGCCACATATGTTGTTCAATGCTTCCTACATTATTTTCCTAAAAGCCTTATCTCTTCATAACAAGTATATCTTGTCAAAGATTACCGTGGTTGAGACAAGCTTTATTCATGGTTGAAAGACTTTAGACAATGTTATCATTGTCTGGGAGGGAAATGTATGGATTACACCTTAGTCATGGATGTTTTTTTCATTAAGATCAACTTCAAGAATTCCTATGACTAGGTTGGGTAGCCATTAGTCATTGTGATGCTTAATCCCTTCAACTTTGGTTCATCCTTCATTGAGGTTGTGGAGAGACTCTTTGCGAACTTGCCTATCCATTAATATATGCAAGAATAAAGATGATAGTTCATTTCAATCCATCATGCATGGTTATTCATTATATCTAGCCATGTATGTGTTGTCTTTTGAATCCCTATTCTATTTGACACAATGCCATAAGTTTAGAGCAAGGTTGTTAAAATCATCCTACTACCTAAACTTGATGTTGTACAACTAGTGAATGACCACTTTTTCAACGACTCTTTTTTACCACTCTAGATGATCAAGTTTCTTGGGATAACATGATGAAGAGTCTAGAAGCTTTTTGTTTGGCCTTGAGGTGGACCATTCAATGGCATAAATCTTTGTGTTGATAGTAAGATTTAGTTCCCAACTCTAAACTGGTAGGCTACTTAGAATTGATACTGGCTTCAATAGGTCTAGATATTTAAATTTCTTGGCATTCCCTTTGTTTTCCACCATTCCCTTGAGGACTTATGGGAAATGGTGGTGTAGAGGGTTGAAAAGAAAATTGATTAGTTGGTAACAAGGCCTTCGTAGTAGTCGCCAAGTTTCTGATTTGCAAAAAAATTGACCATGACTCATGTTTAGTACATTTTGTGTTGTGTAGCTTTTAAGTTGGTTTATTAACACTTTGAAAAGGGTTTCATGAATTTACTTTGGTCCAACATTGCTAATGGAAGGGGTTTCATAGGGTTAGTTAGGATTTCTATTACACTCCTAAAGATCATGGTAGCTTGGGCATCGTACTACTTGGATTCAAATCCAATCTCTCTTATCCAAGGATGGTGAGGGACATGTGTGGGAATGAGGCCTAGAAAGTATTGGTCATAAATTGTATTGGTCATAAATCCAATTCTTGTTGGGCAAGACCACCTAACAATGTCTTTCACTATAAACCATGGTATGTTCATCATTTCTACATAGGTTAATATTGTTGGTATATTTCTAGTTCAATGTATCTGGAAACCATGAGAAGACATTAATCCAATCATGACATGGAATAATTTCATTTTGCAAATGAACTTGTCTTTTAATGACATGGAATAATTTCATTTTGCAAATGAACTTGTCTTTTAATGAACGTTGTTTGTGGTGTTCTCCCTTGGTTTAGCTCGATGGGAATCTGTTGGATGTATCTACATGGTTTTCAACATTATATCTATTAAAAGGGACATTTAGATAAGAAAGGACTTGGTCAATAGCCAAACAAAGGAATCAATACTCTATCTAAAACTTAAGAGCAAACAAAAATAAATTTATTTTGGAGCATGCTCAAATCCTAATCTCAAATGACCTTCTTCCTAAGGTGCTTACCGAGGATAACTATTTTAGGCTTAAATTTAGAGAAACCATTTTGTTTTACTTTTCATTTTGTTCTTTTAATATTTTCATATCCTATTAACATTATTCTTATCATGTTAATATTGTTATTAATATTAACCTTGCTTTTAATAGTAAGTTACATATATTAATAACTTTCTAAATAACATTTTGTTTTTACATGCTTATTAATTTTCTTAAATTAATACTCTTATTATTATTATTATTATTATTATTAAACTTTTTTTTTTTTTTTTTTTTTTTTTTTTTTTTTTTTTTTTTTATTCATTTAATAATAATAACACCATATTCATACTCATGGTTTCTTTTGTCCATGAAACCATCAACATTGGATTTGGTACTAATAACATTGTCTATAGAGACTTCATCTCAATAAGTCATGGCACACAGAGTCAAGTCTCATTTATTATCTTCAACGATAACATGTCTCATAATTTCTCATACTTACACAATGATAATTCAGTTTTGTTAGATTCCATAAACATTCTCAACAGGTGAGTGGAAATGACGAGCTCCTTTTGGTTTCCCCCACACATATCAGTTTTGATATACTATGATATAATCAATTGACCACTCTAATATTTTTATCAATGTTTCTAACTACAATCCTAACAACCTTTACTAGCTTGCCTTCCACTGCAAATGATATAGAGTTAGCTAGTTTTAAAAATCCCATGATTCTCTAAAATGCCTTGGTCGTTCAAAATAATGCAATGAGAATTGGCATGACCACCGATGTATTTAACAAGGAGAGGAGATGTGTCATTGTAATGTACCTAGGAAGGATAAATAATATAATGTTAAGTACCTAGGGAATTACTTAGGAAGGATAATTAATGTAATGTGACCATACTCATGGAATAAGTCTCATTAAGTTATTGGTGTGTGAGCTCATTAATTGGTGTAATGGGCCATATTCATTGAATAAGGTTCAGGTCCACCAGATAGTTGGTGTTTAATAATTTATGGAACACAATAATGGGGGGTAGTTGGCATAGGCTCCTAGGAATACTCTTGATAGAGAGTATACATACACATGCATATCAATATATGGACATGTTGGGATTTTGCACAGAACAATCATAGCCTTTGTGGAGTGATTCCTTTGATGAGTAATTGATAATTTGTCATCCTACATGGAGGGTTTTCTCTACAATCTTGAGGTTTATTGTATTGATTCATTGATGCTAAGAACTAAAGTCAAACATAGCTTACAACAGAAAAGTAAAAGGAAGAGAACAACTATATGGCTCCCAATGACAACAAAAAGGCACTCTCATAACTATCAAACCATAACACAAAATCCATGGAAAAATGTATCGGCAACTATGAAATATTTGAGAACTATTAAACTTGTTTCAACGCTGCACATATGCACCTCTATACTTCCGCAATTCTTAGTCCAAAGATTTTATCTTAATAGTATTCTATGCAAACCGAAATGAAAAAAAATGTAACTAGAGATCCAACCAGATGCAAAGATTCCAACATTGCAAACCTCGACAAACAAGAAAAACACCTCAAATAAGAACCCAGCCTAAGAAGCACCAAAAGGCCTATGCAGCGTGCAGACCTAACCCCAGAAAGTCTAATTCAAGCAACAATAAACAACATATAGCAAAAAGGAACAAGCAAGAGAACCACCCCCTGTGAAATCCAGGCTCTTCTAGTCGCTAATTTGAAAACCCAAACATTCAAACCTAACAACACGTAATGTGCAAGCAAGAAGAATGAGAACATGCAAATAAGAAATCAATGCCATGAAAAAAGCAAGCATGGACTATTGAACCAACAATGTCATTGGAGCATATAAATTTTAAAAACTAAGAAAATGTCTTGTAACAAGCATGTTAAATAACCATTCAAGACTACCTACTAAGAGTGTTAGGTAAACTTTTAAGTCTGTCAGAAATGCACTTTAAACATTTAAGAAAACACCAATGTGGTGCCCCTAACATATCCAAATTCATATATTTTGGTAACAATAGTCTCAACACCAAGAATGTATTGCAAAGCCAAACTCTTTGATATTCCACCATACAAACATCATTGCCATAAATTATATCGAAAGACAAATGCTAAACCAAACATTTGAATTAATGGTAGCATTTATCCACCTTCGACGAATGCATAACAAAATTTATGATTAAAAAAAAACCATATACTACCATATACTTTGGAAATGCAAACATATTTTACATTGGGAATAGCTAAGATAGCAATAAGACCTCCAACTTTTCAGCCTTCTAATCATATCATGACAAACATGATACTTTTATTATATAAAAACCGATGTTTTCACTTCCCTTGTTCCAAATAATAGATAATAGTGAAATATTTCTAGTCAATGCACAAGCTAATGCCAAGTCAACGATTTACCGATCGCTATAGAACTTCTATGCCTATGTAAGGTGGACTAATAACATTTACTCATTTAATAATAATAACATCATATTCATACTCATTGTTTATTTTGTCCATGAAACCATCAACATTGGATTTGGTACTAATAACATTGTCTATAGAGACTTCATCCCAATAAGTCATGGCACAAAGAGCCAAGTCTCATTTATTGGCTTCAACGATAACATGTCTCATAATTTATCATACTTACACAATGATAATGATTGTAGTTTTTTTGATTCCTACTATACATCCATTGTTGGTAGTGGAAATGACGAGCCTTTGGTTTCCCACACATACTAGCTTTGATATACTATGATATAATCAATTGACCACTCCAATATTTTTATCAATGTTTCTAACTACAATCCTAACAACCTTTACTAGCTTGCCTTCCAATGCAAACGATACAGAGTTAGCTACTTTTAAAAATCCCATGATTCTCCCAAATGCCTTGGTAGTTCAAAATAATGCAATGAGAATTGGCATGATCACTAATGTATTCAACAAGGAGATGTGTCATTGTAATGTACCTAGGAAGGATAATCACTAATATAATGTTACACCTAGGGAATTACTTAGAAGGATAATTAATGTAGTGTGGCCATACTCATGGAATAAGTCTCATTAAGTTATTGGTGTGTGAGCTCATTAATTGGTGTAATGGGACATATTCATTGAATAAGGCTAAGGTCCACCAGATAGTTGGTGTATAATAATTTATGGAACACAATAATGGGGGTTAGTTACATAGTTTCCAGGAATAATCATGAGAGTATATATACATATGCATATCAATATATGGACATGTTGGATTTTGTATTGCAACAAGCATAGATTGTGGAGTGATTCCTTTGATGAGTAATTGATAACTTGTCATCCTACATGAAGGGTTTTTTCTACAATCTTGAGGTTTATTATTTTGTTGATTCATTCATTGTTTTGAAGTAAATCTTTAATACACTAAGGATTATTATAGGGATGTAAGCTAAGACAATTCTAATAACTATAAATATGCAATTTGACTATTGAACAAACCAAAGTGAAGAGTTGTAATATAAACTCTATGTTGCATGTAGTAAGACTTTGCTTCATACTCTTTTTGTTATTCATCATAAAAACATAAAAAATTTCCACGCGTTGTAACTCAAATATTAAACAATCACCAAAAACAATTCCATGAAGACAATTTGAATGTACAAGGTGTAACAATAAATATAGTTATGTTAACATGCAGGAAAATTCCCTCTTGCAACAGGGGACAACAACCCAATCACAAGCCCCAATTAGGCTAATTTTCATTTGGGATGGTAGTTTCCAACCACCCCAGGGCTCAGTTTGCCACTCAAGATGTTTTCTTTTCAAAAAGGGACTTTATCGTTTAAGCTTTTAATCTAACCTAACCTATGTTTACAAAATGAAAATGAGACTAATGCACTATTCCTATCTCAAAAATGAGAGTAAAGCTAAATGAGTGTAGAAAAGAAAGATAGATTCTTAAGATTTATAAAGAATTCATCACCTCAAGAATACTTCAAGTACAATAACAATTGTTACTAAAAATAGATAGCAATCATTATATCTACACTTCAATGATAACCAAAGAGATAATCATAAATTTTCGAAAACATATAGTTATGAGACAAAAGTCTAATAAACTATTTTCCAAAGTTATGTCATGTTCATTTACAACCTGCAAGAAATAGTTGAAATGTTAATTTATGCTGGCTAACAAGAAATATTAGGCAAAAGAACGAAAGGTAAATAGAGAGCCCTTAAGAAATAATTCCTAAGAACTCTTCGTCTTTTGAAAAAAACATTCATCAATTTTCATAACTCATAAAATTAACCCTAAATGAAAATGAAGCTTTTATACTTAATATCTAATTAGTTTGAATAATGTAAGAATCACAAAATAAATTTTATGATATTTGAATGAAAAAAGAGCTAATCAACATTAACAAAAAATCAAATTCTAACAAATCTACTTCATTTAACAAAATGCTTAACCAACTGGAATTTTCAAAAAAAGATTAGATTAAAATTGATAGAAATACCAACTTACAATCTATTTTTTTTTTAAATACAAGAAAGATAAAGTATATAAAAGAGTCTTGAATAAAAATACCAATCCATTTTCAAATATTTGTCCCTTTTCGAGAGAAAAATGCCTTTTAGCTCTTCTAAATTCCTCCCCGGTCCTTGCATTTCTAACAATTTATAATACTTGAATGTAGTAATTAACCAATCTAACATTACTCCTTTTATTTATTACAAAATATTTTCTTTCCTAATATCATTGATTCGATCCTTGAGCAAAATCTTCAAACATGATCTTTAAAGATTTCCATATTCATGTTCTTGCTACTACAAAATTGCCACATTGATACCTGGGTTGACTTGCATGTTGATCGAGGGTTTTTGTATCGAATCTACTAGAACAATGAGAAACACACCATCCTATGATAACCCATGTGTCCAATTCTCATTAACTCGATCATATGTAACAACAAATGAACAATTACAAAAATCCATTTGTTTTGGTAAACATAGATAATAAAACCAATTTTTGTTTTCTAATTTATGAAATCAAAATGAAATAGTTATTACCTCATGATATTGAACATCATTTCTATGAGAGATCCTTGTCTAGAATGAAGGTGTGTGTGCCACACAAATGATTAGGTCTTGAGGTAAAGGTGGATTTGGGCATAGATATAACCATATGGTGGAAGCACTCTAGAAAAATTGTTAATTTCCTTACTTGATTTCAATCCTCTGGTTTGTTGTTCGGCCTCCTTTTTCTCATTTGTATTCTTGGTCTATGCATGAGTTTTTTTATATGTAGGTTCTAGTTTTTTAACCTCAATATCTTATTTTGTTTGAACCACTTATATGCCTATTTTTCCAATAGGTCAGTCTCTTTCTTTAGTTACTCATTTTCATCTCTTAAACTACCATTCTCGTCCAACATCCTTAAATTGTGTCCCTTCAGAGATTCATTCTTGGTTTTGATGATCCTTTCAAGGATTTTCAATTCCTAAACCTCATTTTTTAATCTCATAACTTGATCTTTATTTGTTTTTAATTGAGAGGTTATAATGAAGGTTGACAGAGTGAGTAAGTCCTCATTTGGCATTGAAGGTTGGCCTCTTTTATTGCTAGTATTTATAGGTATACCTTCTTTTTCATAATCCATAGTTATTACACATCAAAATTCCTCACTTCGAGAGTGTCGCAAGTGTCACACATTCATTGTCGCAAGTGTCATAAGTGTCACAAACATCACACTTTTATTGTCACAAGTGTCAGATCCATTTTTCCTAAGTGTCAAATCTCGAACGACACCATGAAAACACTTGCTACAACCCATAAAACATGTTAGAAGAAGAATCCCCATCATCTGATAGTAGGAACAAGTATTTTTACTTGGGGTTTACTCATCTTTGTGACTTTTTGGAAGATCAATGCTCCCCTGCTCATACACAGGGAGCACTAGCACTCCTTTCCCATATCAGGGGGAGCACTGCAGTGCTCTGTTGGCCATTTTAAGAGAGCACTAATTTGGTTGAGGGAATCTTGGAGGAAATCCCACTTCCCTCTAATTAGACAACTATGTATGGATTGGGTTAGTTTGGCTCAAATATAACTCCAGGGCTACATCTAAGGAAGATATCACAACTATTGGAGTCATATCCTGAACTAATTCCAAATATACCCAAGGGAGTTGAGTCTCTTGAAGCCTATAAATGGAGGCATTCCCATGGTGAGAAAGAAGGAGAAATCAACAAAGCATTGTTATTTTGATTATGGATCTTTCAAGCAAGGGTTGGACAAGGAGGACTTGGAGAGGCTGCTGCAACATCATATGAAGATTGTAAGTTTCTTATTGAAGTTCTCATTAATATACTTGGCCTACTTCCTTCAAGTATGTGTTCACGTGTGCTTGTCTATGCTTTTCTTAATCTTCATAGATCGATTGATTTTGTCTAATTCATTAGAGTATTAGATAGTCATTTGTTTCTTGTTTTCCATTACATGTATTGTTTGGACCTCACAGATTCGAGAAGCTTGGACAAACATCGTAAACGAGGTACATCATACTTCCCTTCCTTCTCTCTTTTTCAATGGATAAAATGAATCTATAAGAATGGTAGTGTCCAAATGTAATTTTATGTCTTGGTAGAGGAGTTTGCAATGTAAGGGAAAGTTCACCTGTCCGCAGGGGAATATTTTCCTAACACAAATTGGCAACTCTGGTGGTGAGGAAATTTTAGTTGTTCTTCCCTTGGTTCGCCCGAGACTTTTACCTATCCTTAGATCTTATTTTCTGATTTGGTCTAAAGTTTTCATCTCTTTTGTCTTTGCTAGTTATCTCACAGAGCCTCTTATTGAAATTTCCTAAGTTATTAAGCTTTTTGAGATTTTCTCAATCTTTCCTTAGAAATAACACTCACCTGCAGTTCAATACAGAGCGTTGTTCCTTTATCAACGCTCCCCCAGAGCCTTCTAGGGATCATTATAACGCTCTGGTGTCTTTCTTACCAGAGCACTAATTTTCCCCTTTTTGGAAATTTTCAGGGTTTCTTGCTTGTTGGATATAGCCTTTGGATCTCCTTCTCTAACCTAGTAAATGTTGATAAGGTTTTGGACCTTCTAGAATGTTCTTTAAATTCCATACATGGCTAGCCCCATGTGCGTGAGTAATGGGGCATGAAGTGGCATCCTTTTGTACCATTGTGGTCAACATGGTAGGTTAACTTGCATGAGGCAAAACTTTTTCATATGAGCTCCAATTGACGTGGTTTTTGCACCATTTGAAAGGTTTCGATGTATAGAATCGGGTCACTGAGACCGAGATTTACTGGAAAATATTTGACCCACCAAAATTTCATTTGATGCCTCAAAATGGTTCTAGAAGGTGTCAAACCCCGATTTTCCAAACTGGGACCTTCCACTAAAATGACCCTACAGGTTGATTCCTCCAATTTTTTCAACTATGCAAGCATTGGGATAGATGAAAAATAATATAATGATCTAATTTGGATCATACATCCCCATTCAGGGAGGATTTTGGTCCCCAAAATCTTTATTGAATGAGGTGAGGAAAATGTTCCTCTACCTTCTCCCTGAAGTACAACTTTGCTTTTCCAGGAAGTTGTCCTTTCAACCTAATCTACCAAAGGTCTTGTTTCCCATGTCTTCTAGTTATAGATCGCTTTTGCAAAACTGTGTCCTCTACCAACTCCACCTGATCATCTGGTGCTAAATCCTTTATGGAAGGTACGATCGACTCCTCCTACTGATCCAACATGGAGGGCTCATAGAGTTTGAGATTCTCCACATTTATTAATGAGTAAATGCACATGTATGGGGGTATATTAAGTCTGTAGGTGTTATCTCCCACCTTTTCCAATACCTCAAAAGGACCATATCGTAGAGCCTTGATCTTCTAACTATGACCTTGTAGTATTTCCTTATTCAGTTGTAATCATACTATGTCTCCCACTCTAAATGTTTTCTATGTTCTATGTTGGTCATGTCTAACCTTGTACTTTTCCCATGAATTCTTCAACATCTCTTGTACCTGCAAATGGATCTTCTTGATATTCTCAACAAACTTCTTTTTCTTTTAATGCATCTTCTGTGAGGTCCTCCCTCACTCCTCTTCGTTTTCCATATACAAAGTCTATGGGTGAATGTGGAAAATATCCAAAGCAAATTTCAAAAGATGACTTACCAGTAGAAGTGTAGATTGATTTTTTATAAGACTGTTGTATATAGATCAGTTTTTCATATTGGGTCTTCGAATGATTTTGATTGTAACCCCTCAAAAGTTGCACCAAAGTCATGTTGACTACTTTCGTCTACCCATCTATCTATGGATGGAATGTTGTAGACCTCTTGATCTTAGTGTCCATATTCTCCCACAATGTAGTCCAGAAGACACTGAGAAATCTAGTGTCCATGTCTACGATGATTCTCCTTGGTATCCCAAAGTGCACCTAGAGCTGTTCGAAGAACAAGTTTGTTGCTTCTTGTCTTTTGATGGTATTTTTACAAGGCATGAGAATGCACATTTTTCCAAACCTGTCAACTACCAAAAATAAATAGTCATGTATCTTCTGCGTGGTTGGTAAACCACCCACAAAATCCATGGAAGTGATTTTCCAAGGTCTAGTGGGTGTCGGTAAGGGATGGTATAGAAATTTCTTCTTACTACTAGGCTTTTTGGTACAAAAAAGTATGCATCCTCTAATATATTGTGCTACATATTATTGCATTCTAGGCCAATGCACATACCTCTGTAAGTTGGTATCTGTTTTCCCAAATACAAAGTGTCCTACAACCTTGGAGGTGTGAGCCTCTCTGATAAGTTGCAATCGTTCACCTTTAGGAACACAAAGCTTGTCAAGATTTTAGAGTAGACCATTTTGGAAATGATAGTCATCCTTGATGTCACGTTCTTCCATATGAATTTGGCT
Organism: Picea sitchensis; assembly: GCA_010110895.2. Classification (NCBI taxonomy): domain Eukaryota; kingdom Viridiplantae; phylum Streptophyta; class Pinopsida; order Pinales; family Pinaceae; genus Picea; species Picea sitchensis. The sequence goes on along the minus strand of SNQJ01S0235199.1, from coordinate 2,787 downwards.
ATATAGTTATTGAAACACCTCCTTGAAGTACTCATCTTCTATGTATGCCTCTCTGTATGCATCATGGGTAAAAGGCTCGATGTGCATCATAAATTTGTAATCCTGGATTTGGGTGGTCATGAAAGCATGTTTGCCAAATTTTTTGTGCTCCAATTCTTATACTTTATAACCAAATGAAATTGTTTTAAGAACCCCATCTGGTTTTAGTGCTTGGTTTGTTGTAACTTACTCTGGGCCTGTAAATACTGGAGTGGTTGGTGATCTGTGTGGATGATGGTCTCCTTTCCCATTTGACAATGCTTCCACTTTTTGACAACTTGTACCAAGGCATAGAGCTCCTTGTCACAAGTAGGGTAGTTGAGGATCACCCCATGAAATACTTCATAATGATAACGGACATGCATTCCTCCCTACATGAGGGCTTCTTCCATGGCATATCCACTTTCATTTGTCTCCACTTTGAAGGGCTTCGACGGGTTTGGTAGCACAAGCATTAATTCTTGAATGAACTTTCTTTCTATATCATCAAAGGCCTTATACTAATTCTCCCCCCATTAAAAACTCTTACTTTTTTTTGTTATTGTGTGGAGTGATGCAACTACTGCTGAAAACAAAGCTATGAACTTCCATGAGTACTTTTCTACCCCAACAAATCTCCTAAATTCTGTGAAATTTGTAGGATCTGGCCATTTCATGATGGCTTCCATCTTGGTGGGATATATCTTGACCTCGCCTCCACCAATCACATACCCTAGATATACCAAAGATTGTTGAGCAAATTCACATTTCTTGAGATTGACAAACAACTAGTACTTCTTTAGGGTCTCTAACACCTGCATGATATGTGATATGTGCTCCTCCCAAGTAGCAATATAAGCTAGTATATCATCCAAATAAACAATAAAAAATGAATCTAGATAAGGGTGTGAGGCATAAAACATCATTCATTTGTCTCATAAATGTCATTGGTGTGTTTTATAAACTGAATGACATAACCAACCATTTGTTTAATTGGGAAACAATATCGAAGCAAAAGCTTTATGGAGGTTGGGGGCGTAGGAATTTATACATTTTCTACAGAGATCTGGCATCAAATACGCTATGGAGAGTCTTGATGAAATTTGGAATATGGAACCGGGTGATTAAATATAAGTACTTTGCTTATGAACTGGTCCATGCATGGTTAAGATCGGCCTCTGCAGGTTCAACTTATTTACCTCTTGTTTTACAGTGGCTAGCTTGGAATTCAGGCACATGTCAGTCAATAGTTATTGGGAAAGATGTCATCTTGGGTATGGGAAAGGACTCTTTTTTAACAAAAGAGTTAGTTGATAGACTGAACCAAAAAAACGTACATCTTCTTTACCAAGCGAGTTGTGATCTATTACAGGGAACTCTTTGCTCCACCTGGTTAGACTGTATGGCCCTGGAGCTCGAGGGGGATTTAGCCTTAGAATGGGAAAAGTACAGAAATATATTGATAAGCTCAGAAATACATCTTCAGGATTGTCTGGATGTCTTACTATGGACCGGGGGTGATGATTCTAGACAACTAATGGTAAAAAATGTGTACAATGCAGCCGCGGAAAATCTATGGACTCAAAAAGAAGGTAGTTGGAGGAGAAAACTATGGAAATGGGTCTGCCCTTTAAAAATTAAGTTATTCACTTGGTTGGTAGAGAAAAACAAGGTATTAACCTGGAAAAATCTCCAAAAGAGAGGATGGATGGGACTAGGAATATGTTTCCTATACAGAGGCAGGAGGGAGACAAGTAAGCATCTATTTGTGAAATGTCCATTCACCATTTCAGTTTGGAACAGTGTAAAAAATGAACTAAATTTCTCGAGTGGATGGTCTGGTCAAACAATGAATGATTGCTATGATAATTGGTCAAAGATGAATCCAAATTTACCTACGTTGCCTGCCTTTCTATGCTAGTACATTTGGATTGAAAGAAATCTGACTATCTTTGAGGCAGGCTCTAACACAATTCAGAAGGTGGTATACAAAGCTATTGGTGCAGATAGCATCTTTGGAATTAAGGCAAAAGACACTCTCCCTCAAAATGTCCATGTGCATCTCCTGGAAGATAAATCCATTGCATGGTTTGATGGGGCAGTTGATCCAAAAACGAAGGTATTACTGATAAATTGCAAGTTAGTTTAATGTACTTTTTGCATCGGATCGTTAAGAATGCGAAATACATAAACTTGTTATCTTGTTTGCGGAATATCAAATGTGACTCTTACTTGATGCTTATTAATGTATAAAGAGATCAAACATTAATATTCATGCCGCAAATGAAGAGAATAGAACAAAAAAATAGAAAGAGAAACAGAGACAAGAGGTTGATAACGGAGTTCACCAAATGTTGGCTACGTCTCTGGGCCCGCTTCCAAGTGGAGGACCATGTTGGGCCACATAAAAACACCTTTTATTCCTTGATCATACACCATTTATCACCTCCTTCTTACTTTATCCTTCCATAAAACCATTAATTTCCATCACTTTCATAATACATATGGGTTTATATTTCCCTTTTCCAAATTATTTATTTTTAGGTATTTTTAAGAGAATTTGTGATTAAATATTAGAAAATTAACATATTTTCATTATATCTCAAAGTTGGATGATTTTTGTGACGACTACAGGCATATTTGAAGATTTTCACAAGGTCAAAAATCACCACCTAGCTTCAAATTCGAATTTCATCTTCAAGCTTTGATTTGGAGATAATCATTCAAGCTAACTTCAAGGAGAAGATCATGGATAGAATATCTTATCTA
>SNQJ01S0235197.1:1567-13915 GCA_010110895.2 Picea sitchensis | reverse complement strand
ATATGCTTCCTGTCATGACAAGTCCACGGAAACAATCGCAGTTTCATTTTAGGAATTGGAGTTTGGCATCGTTGAACTATAGTCTAAAAGAAACAAATAATAACCTTTAAAAATAAGAAACCAAATAAATTGTAGTTGCTTGCAGTAAAATCCTCTCCTTTTGTTGTAGCATGGTACACATGCCTTTACATATATCTTATGTTTTTTTGGCAAAATTGAGAAACAAAGGGGATCTAAGCTGCTTGCAGTTGCTAATCCACTATTTTACTTAGATATACAATGGAGTATGGATGTTTTACTTATCTCATAGGTTCATAATCTTTAGTTGTGTAAGGTATCTTACATATTGTTTTGAATGCCAGGTGTTCATAAACCCTGTTCCAATGAAATATTATATTTTCAATTGTACAACGATTTCAATTTTTTTGTATGTTTAGTGCATTTTATCTAATAGCCTCAATTGGCCTAACCTAGTTTTTTAGTTTAGAGCATGCTTTGGAACATTTTTAAAATTGTTCAAATCACCATTTTCACCATATTTTGATGAACTTGTTTCCTTCATGACTCCAATGCTGGTAGGTATCCACATGTGATAATGAAATAAATGCTTCTTGATTCCAGTTTTTATGAAGATATGCATCAAGCTATAGCTAGTTGTTTTTATGCGTAGTCAATTATGAATTTAATAGCACTATTATTAGCCTAGGACCTACTACTACGTAAATTGTGGGGGTATATTGGTTCCTCCTCCACATTCCTTTGTAGGGAAAATACCAGACTAAAGAAGAAAGATGAGTTGCAAGCTACATTTTTTTATGATGTTGCATAACATTGTGGTGTGGCTACTACAAATTAGTTTACCCAAACTTGGTAATTGTAAGAGTATGGATTACTTATTTGGATTCTTATGTAGAATGATCATACACTGTGTATTGTTTTGGGATAGGTAATATGACACTTTTTTTCCATTTCTTCTTGAAACTTGCGTAGATGAAGATGGTGACGTCTGGAAAGTAATGTAAACTATACCAAACTCTCATTTTAATGTTTAGGTGGAATCTATCTATTTTTTTTATTCTTCTGCATTTTTTTTATAAAATTTGTTTATCTACATGTAGTAATTATGGAATTGGAGTGTGTACTAAATATGGAGGATCAAAAGTAAAACCCTTAGTTGGAGGTAGAGTTATGTAACATGATGTTATTAGTCTCTGTCAAGGGACTATGAGTTGTCACTGTATAAAATTGATACATGTCATTGGCCTGCCACCTGTTCCTCCAAACTAGTGGAAATTGAAACAGGTGGTCGCCTATTATTCTTTCGGCAAAAAAAGGGCATCCACCACTTTCCCTGCCAATTGGAAATCAAAGCAGGTGGAGAATGGTAGTGTTGACATAACTGTCTGTGTAAACTAAGCATACTAATAAACTCTGAAAATTAAAACTAGGCAAGAAATGAATAAAGTACCAGACTAGGTTGACAAGAAAAAAAGCTTCATCACCGTGCCAGTGATGCTAAGAGAACTATGCATGTTTAGACATTAGAGGGGCTGTGAGAACCATGGAACTTGTCATCCGGAGCACCACTGTGAAGGATGCCATCGCTAGGTTGGAGCACGAAGGGCTGCGCGCAGGTCGAGCACCTCTACTTAGTTGGTGTTTTCGAAAAGGCATCGAACAACATGTCAATGTGGCTGCTGATGAGGTTGTATCGATGCAGTTGGTCCGCCATATAACCTATGATGTTAAAAATAGGCTCCAGCTGCTCCAAGCTTAAGAAGCTGAGTGGAGTCTGGTCGCATTCCTCAACTATGTTCAGTGCGGTGGAGGCACTACGGTGGGGAACTCCTCCCGAATAATGCAAGTGGTGCCCTCCATGGTCATTGTTGTTACTGTAACAACCCCACTGGTGTTGAGGCGAATGTGCGTAACTTGGACCGTGTGGAGGAATTCCTCCTAAACAATGCAAGTGGCACCATCCATGGCTACCTCTATACCTGTAGCAACAACATTGGTGTTGGGGCGCAAGTATTCAACTGAGACTGTGTAGAGGAGGGATTACGGTGGAACCTGAATTGGTTCCTCCAAGAATTCCTCCTCCACGAAGGCCATTGGAGAAGTATGTGGCCGTGCAATTCGTTGAGTCTGGGAAATTGAAATAGCTCTCTCCAAATTATGCATGCATCTCTGCCTGGATACATGACTGTACCAGGCAGGACCTCGCCTGGTATTTCCTCTCTCTCTCTCGACATGGTGGAGCCTAGGGGGTGAAGAATCAACTGGACCAAAACCAAGAGAACTGACTATGCCAAAACCAAATTCTCGGGCAGAGCGAGGTGACAGAGCACTGAGGAGAAGTGTTGAATGCCATGGCCAAGCTAGATAGTTAACCGAGGGGCGAACATGACCGTTATGCTACCACTCGTACTCATCATCCCCCTCCTACCATTAATCATCGAGGCCTCCATTAAAATGACGTGGGGGATCTCTCCTCCCTTCCTCTGCAATCTTTTATGGTCGCCCTCCATCCAAGAATGGGGTGTGGGATGGTGACCGACCATATTTATGGTTGATTTCATGGGAGCGATGCGTGGCCTCCCTTGGGCTACGTGGCACCCCATCCGGGGCATGATAGTCTCTTCGAGCAAGATCCAAACAACGGGATAATATCATGGTCGGTGGAGATATTTGAGTGTTCCATTGGATTATCTCTTCCTTTGAGTCCACTCCCTCATTGGCCAGACAGTTTGCAATTTTGTTGGCATCTCTTTTCACATGGGAGGGGATAAGAATGAGATGGGGCTGAAGGAGGGACTTGAAGTCTTCCAACAGTCCTAGTAATCTCCAGTTGGGTGAGATTTCCGAGGGGTGTGAACCATGGATGATTTTGGAGATGAGTTGGATGATGATATGTGAATCCCCTTCCACTATGAGCTAGAAGATGTTGTGACATATTGCTAACTTAACCCCCCCCGAGTAGGCTCCAGAGTTCTGCAGTATTGTTTGTATTGAGTCCCAAATATCCTGCTGCGAAGTGTAGAATTTTCCCCTTGCTATCTATTATAATCGCACCAAAACCCATCGGCCCCAGATTACCCTTTGAAGAACCATCAAAGTTTAGTTTAACAAAACCAGAGGGGGAGGGGACCAAGTGCTTGGACTATGAGCGATTTTAGTATTGTGAGTATCATTCTTTCTCGAATCATCGGTGAGATTTAGCTTCTAGGCCTGGAGGATGTGACATTCCACATGATTTCACTTGAGGTCCTTTTGGGTCCAGTGCTCGGCTTTGATCGTTTCTCGGATTGGGTTTAGGATCCTTTCCCAATTTGAGTGAGGGGGGAGGGAATGGAGAAAAAAATTATTTTATTTCTTTCTTTCCAAATTTGCCAGACTGTGAAGCTTGGTATTAGCTGCCAGATGCAGTCTAGAATTGGATTTTCATAGGAGAATGAATCCCAATTTACAATGGTGCTTATGACGCTGGCCCGATTCTTGTTGGAGCGTCGCATTAGTTGTGTTTCCATATCCCAGATGGCCTCACTGTGGATGCAATCGTTTAGTAAGTGCCTCATTGTCTCATCCTGTTGTTGACATAGGGGATATATTGAAGGGCCTACAAACCCTCGTTTTTGAAGGTTGTCCCAAGTGAGTATGCGGTTTTGGGAAATTAACCAGAGGAAAATCAAAACTTTCGGCTAGAAATTTGGATTCCAGATTTTTCTCCATATGTGATCCTTCAGTTTCCCTTGGTGTTTTTCTGGAGATGGTATGCTTCTTTGACTGAGAAGTTACCTATTGAGGAATGGCCCCATCTGAGGATGTTTGGTCCTTCCCTGATGTGGATTTTCCGCTGATTTGCACAGTCCCTCCAGGCCTGCAGGTCCATTTCCACATGTAGGTGTAATTCATGGGGTTCAATTTTCCATCTGTGTCAGGGGTATTGCAGAGAGTTTTCCTTCCAGAGGTCCTTTACATGTAGAGTGTCCCTTGATTTCATTTGTTGATAGAGAGGGATGAGATCTTCTATGGAGGTTAGGGGAGGTTTTTTCTACCAGGAGTCTTTCCAAAACAGGGAGTGTTCTCCATTTCGAATCTCCCAAAAAGCATGCTTTTGTATGAGTGATCTATTGCTCTAGGTTGTGTTCCAGATATTTGATCCATGGATCCGATCATTGAATCTGATTATAATATCCTCTCTTTTATTAGGCACGTATTTCCTTTTCCAGATTCTTTCCCAAAGTTTTGTGGGGTGCTTGAGCCATCACAACCAAAGTTTATCCCCCATTACTTGATTGAGTTTGCATGGATCTCTGAGGCCCAGTCCCCCTAAGGATTTGGACCTGCATATTTTATTCCATCCCAACAGTGCCCATTTTTTGTTCAGATGGTGGTCGTGCCACAGAAAGATACGCTGGAGGTTTATGATAGCTCTGATGACAGACTAGGGGGCTGCTAGAGCGATGAATAGGTAAGTTGATAGGGCTTGGAGTACAGACTTTAGAAGAACTAGGCGGGCTACAAGATTAAGTGATCTAAAAGTCTAGTTACTGATCCTATTAGAGATGGAAAGCAGTAGGTTGTCCCAGGAAATGTTACGTGTAGCCGCTCCCATGAGGGGAACACCTAGATAATTGGACATAAGAAGTAGAGTTGCGACTTGTCGAGGTTTAGGGAAGTTCTTGAAGCTTCGACAAAGTCGGTGAGGATGCTCTTGAGCTTGTTAGCCTCCTAGGAAGTTGGGGTATTCAACAAAAGGGTGTCATCGAAAAATTGACTGTGGGAGGGGGCTAGTTGGAGGTTGTGGATAGGTAGGCCTTTGAGAGAGAAATTATCTACTGAGGCTTTGATGTAGTGCCCCAGGCCTTCCGCCGTTATGACAAAAAGGAAGGGGGAGAGGGGATCCCCTTGTCGTATTCCACGGGAGGGAGAAAAGGGTCGGGAGGGCACTTCGTTGACAAGGATGGAGAAGAAGGTTGAGGAAGTGAGATGCATGATCTAGGCCACCCAGATATTATCAAAGCCAAAGGATTCAAGGAGGGAGCTCATGTATTGCCAACTTATTCTGTCAAAGGATTTAGAGAGGTCGATCTTGATGAGCATACCTGGGGTTCTCGTTGATTTCAGCGAGTGAATGACCTCGTGTGCTAGGATGACACTATCCATGATTTTCCTTCCTTCCACATATCCTGCTTTCTCTTTAGAGATGATGTATGGTAAGATAAGTTTGAGTCGCAGGGCGATGACTTTAGTGATGATTTTATAGATTACATTAGAGAGTGCTATTGGTCAAAATTGCTTAGGATGTGTAACCCTTTCTTCCTTCGGAATGAGAGTGAGGAAGGTGGCGTTGAAGGCTGAGAGAACTTACCCCAAAGTTCTGGATTCCTAAACTACTTGCCAGACTTCTTCACGGATCAATGACCAACAATAGTGGAAGAAGTTTGTTGTGAAGGCATCCGACCCTGGGGATTTGCTAGGGAAAATCTCTTTGACTGCTTGATCCACTTCCTCTTGAGTAATTGGCCTGGTAAGTGCTTCATTTTGTTCTTGTGTGACCAGGGAGGGGATGCACCTTGTGGTCTTGCGAATAGTGGGAATTTTGTCTTTTATGGGCTCAATTAAAAGATCTTTATAGTATTTTGTCAATTCCTCTGTTATGCTTGCGTGATCCTGGATGGGGTTGCCCTGGTTGTCTTCTAGTTGAGTGATTTTGTTTATGTATCTTCTGTGCACCATGGATCTGTGGAAGAACTTGGTGTTATTTTCTCCTTCCTTGAGCCATTGTACTCTGGATTTCTCCCTCCAGAGCATTTCCTCTTGTTCCTGCTGCTCTTCCAATTCTGCTCAGAGCGACTCTTCCTCCATTATTAAGGTTGCCATTCTTTCTCCTGTAATAAATAAATTTTTCATTGCTTCCAGGCGTCGCTCAATTTCCTGTTTCCTCTGTAAAATGTTTCCAAATACATTCTTGTTCCAGATATTTAGCTGTGCCTTGAATTTTTTTAGTCTTTTTTGGAATTTATACATGCATGTGCCATGGTCTATTTCAACTTGTTCCCACCAAGATTTTGAGAGATTTTGAAAGTCCGGGTGAGTGAACCAGAACTTCTAAAATCTGAAGGGTTTAAGCTTGGGCATGGCCCCAATGTCTAGACAAAGCAAGACCCACCAATGATCTGAGCTCTCTTTTGGGAGGATGTTGGCTTCGATGATCAGATCCTCTAGCAAAAGTGATTCTGATATGAGGAAACGATCTAATTTATTTGCCACATGTTGATGCCCAAATCTGTAGTTAGACTAGGTGAAGATACCATTTCTAGTTTCTATATCTATTAAATTAAGTTGATCAATGAGGGTTCGAAACTTACCAGTGTCTTGGTCTAGCCGCTTGGTAATTCCCGTCTTTTCCTCCAATGTGAGGATGATGTTGAAGTCACCACCAATGAACCAGTGCTGTGATCCCAATAACACCCTTATAGTGGCTATTTTTTCCATGAACAAATCTTTGTCTTGAGCACTTTGGGGCCCGTAAGCATTTGTAATCATCCCTTCTTTGTTATATTCTATTACTCTGAAGTGAGCCATAAGTGTGACCACCGTGGAAAAGGGTTGGTCTATGATAACTATATCCGGGTTACACAATATTGTTAGCCCCCCCCCATGACCCCATTTGAGTCTATATGAGTGGAGTTACAGGTCCTCCAACAACATCAGAATATGTCCTTCGTTTCATCCCTGACACATTTTATTTCCTGTAAAAGGAGAATGTCCCGATTCTCTACACAGATGTTGTCTCGAAGAGTCCTTTGTTTGGGTATTCCATTAAGCCCTCTTATATTCCATGTTATGATATTCATCATGATGAGCTATGGGGTGGATTGAGATACCCTTCCGCAAGTCTCTGTATCTTCCATGAGTTGAACATGTAGTTCCCTACTTCCTTAATGAGTTGATGTGCGAATTTGCAGCCTTGACGCTTGCTTTCACAGGTGGTACGTTTGAGATCAATGGTTGGGTCTAAGGAGATCCCTAATATTGAGATGGATCCTATAGTAGAGTCAATGAAAACTTTATGCACCTTTCCGATTTGTTCTACTGAGATGGTTTCCAGTTCCTTTATTTTGAAGGCCTCCTCCATTTTTTTTAGATCTATATCCCCCAGATCTTATTCATCTAGTTGCATTAAAGTATCCCCCACATCCTCTGGCTTGTCCACATTTTGTTGGGTTGCTGGGATTTTTTCTTGATGATGTTCTTTGGTTGGTTCTATTTGATGTTTGTCTTTTCCCTTTTCCTTGTCCTAGTTGTCTTTTTTGTGTGGATTTCCTACCTCCGGGAGCTGGTTGAGAATGTCGAGGGAGTTTCTGGTGGGGATCTTCTGAGTGCTTTCTTGATTTTGTTTTTTTGGGGGTTGCTTTTTCCTTCTTGTAACTGTAGTATAATCATTCTTTTGCTTCCCCTCCCCTACTTTTGGGTTCTGGGAATTCAAGGGATAGTCGCATAAGAGGTGACCGTGCTCGTGGAATTTTCTGCAGTGGAAAGGAATATGCTCATAGTACATTGTTTGATTCCAGTCTTCATCATGATATTATAGGGTTACTGAGCCTGGTAGAGCCTTCGATATGTCCATGTAAATAAATATTCGAGCGTAAGAAGTGTATTTCCTCTGCTTTGTGGCCTCAGATGATTTCACAAATCTTCCCACGTTGTTCCCTATTCCCATGAGGATTTCCTCCAACCAGAATTCCTGTGGTAGAGAATATAGTCTTATCCATACTGGTGCCATGGTGAAGTCTTCTTTCTCTGTGCTAAAATAGTCTGTCCAGAACCTAAGGAATAGCCCAACAGATATGTAGAAGCATGGCCCATTGTCAAAAATCTTGTTCTTGTATTCCAAACTGTAGAGGATGATCATGAAAAACCCCTTTGAACTAAGATGCACTTCGTAATCTCCCTTGGGGTTCCACCTGTTGGCGACGGAAGTCACTCCCGGATTTCTATCAGGAGCAGAGCTCGACGCCCATCAGTTTTATATCACGGTGGTTTATACATGGGGTGATCGAATAGCCGGAAACTCAGGACAATAGCGTTCCAACTCCGAAACTAGGTCAGGTATACACAAGCAAGTGAGGTCTTATAAAACTTCAAATAGTGAGTTGTAGTATAGTGGTGAGGTAGGTGGAAGACTTATACAAAGGAAAGTGGAGGTCTGTTATAAACAACAGGTTTGTAACAGGCTGCAGAAGAAAACGTTTGAAGGCAGTTCAAACGCAAAACCAGGGAATACAATCATGCAACAATAAGCCTTTATCGTAACATAACTGCAACACTTCGCGAGAATAATTCAATCGCGGACTCTTTGGTATGAGAGGAAAACATAGACGGAAAAAGAGAACTGTCTGTTATAAAATAAGAAATCTCATGTACAGATGCATAAGCTGAAGACTAGGATAGCTGTTAAAACATTACAGTAGGGAGCTCTGCTCAACCATCGATAGATACAAAAATGGCGAAAACGCCTATACATACTCAGAACAACAACATCAACAAAATCGAGGCGTTGCATCAAAAGCTTTGTGTCTGCATGGATTCTGACAATCTGCACCTGCAATCTTTGACTAATCGTGCAACTTCGGCGGACGCAATTGGACAATATGACAGCTTCATGGGCGAATCGACATGCCTTTAATTCGTAGCTAGACTTTCCCATTATGGCGGAGGCGATGTCTAACCACCACCAACCACCTCAATAACTGCTTCATTGGGATTGAGGACGACCCGACCAGCTTGGAACTCTCGGGATGTGGAAGGCCTCTTGCGCTGCCACCTGGGTGAGCTTGAACGACCTTTCTTTGGAGGCTGCTTCACTGGACTGCTGCGAGGGACCCTCGTGGCGAGAATGATAGTGGGAGCGGTGGCGTGGAGACTGTGAGGGTGGAAAGGAGATGTGATGAGGTGTGAGGGGGGTGACAGGGAAGACACATGGTGGAAGACAACAGGCGGAGGGGACAGGAGATGAGACATAATGGGCTTACTCTCGGCGAGATACTGACATGGAAAGAGCGGGACACATGGCAGGCAATGAGTGGATGATGGGATGGGAGAAGGGCCACACGGACCAGTAGAGGGGAGATGGACAGAAGACACATGGCAATAGGGGAAAGGTGGCTCCAGAGGATGACATGACAGGGGGAGGGCCCACGTTGGTTAAACATAGGGCAGCCGAGAAGGATGGGATCGCGCAAGCGCCGTTGATCCGTGCGCACTGATCTAGACCGTTGGGAAGTTGCGCCCCCAATTCCGGACCTCCCCCCTCTGCGTAAAGGTAGAAAGGCAGGGTGGGTCCGAAATCGACTCTCGCGCCGCTGATCTGGGCGCGCCGATCTCGGCCGTCCAGATCCGCCTGATGCTTACCAAGGATTCCGGACCCCCCCCTCTGCTTAAAGGTAGAAANCATGCACACTGTTGATCCAAGCGCACAAGATCCTGCCGTCCAGAACTGCCCGTCATTTAGCACAGGCGCATTTTGCACCCCGGACTTAGGGAAAGTGGGTTTTTGCCCATTCCTTTGCATTTTACCCCCCCGAACCAGAAATATCGCTAACATTTGGCTCCATGGGGGATAGATTCGTCCCTGTGATGCTCTAAGAACTCATTCCGCAGCTTCAGTGCCTTGTTGTTGGGCTATGGAGTCGAGCTCAAAACCTCTTACTGAGAAATATATGTCGAGAGGAAAATAAAAAAAACAAACACGCCTGCTCAAAAGAGATTATTTATGTATAGTCCCTAAACTACTAAACTGAATATATATGAGCTAGGTGAAAGCAAATTTCCACCATAGCCACCCATGCTGCTCGTTGATTCGTCCCTTCTGTTTACCGCAGATGCTCCATAAAATGCCAGGGAGGTATGACAACCAGATGAAAATGAGGTTAACCACGATGTACATACTCCCAAAAGTTGAGAAGGGGAATAAATTTATAGGCTCCAAAGCCTTTGAGAAGCACCCTTCCATATAGGCCCCCACAGGGTCACAATATATAATGCCAGGGGAGTTTAGTTGGTCAGAAGACATCTCTTGTCCTCTGCGGTTGTTCACCTGTGGAACGATGTCTTCAGAGTGCACAGGTGGGTGGAGGACGGATGCATGCTGAGCAATGCTAGATGACACATGTCCACAAATAGGCTTTGAAATGAAATATGTGCTCAACAGCTCTTCTGGTTCTTCCTCATCTGCTCCGTGCACTCCCCCATCTGGTAAAACGGGAACATCCTCCCGATCCTTCCCTTCAATCCCAAATATAAATACATCGTGGGAAATATCGTGAAGGAAGAAAGGACAATCCTCATCCACAATGGCTTCTCCGTTTAATTGTGAGACAACAGGCTCATCGGGGGCAGATGCTAACGCGTCCAAGAAATATTCAATAATCTTTTCAAAAGGGGCACTCAGAGCATCTTCCATGAGGACTGGTAAATCCTCCTCACTGCTTTCAGAGTGCACAAGTGGCCGGAGGATAGATGCAGGCCGGCCAACGCCAGACGACACCTGCTCACAAACAGGCTCTGGACAGGAGATGAGCTGTCTACTAATCCCTTCCCCTTTATGCTTCTCTGTGCTCCCTGTAAGCCCAGTAGAGCTGATTTCCACCCATGGCCTTTCCTTAATCAATAAAGGAATAAGCTCTATGATGTGGTCTTGGAAATCTTTCATAACACAATACTCCCTTGCGAGTATTGGTGGATTAATCTCTACAGAACATTCCAGGAAACCTGAAATGTAGGACTCCATGTGTATGACCACCAGACTGTGAGGAAAATGACAAAACCCTGGCCGCTTCAGAAGACCAGGATGCTCCTCTGCAAAAAATTCTCTGCTCACAAGAGAATGTCCCTCTCCATTCTCGAAAATCCACTTAGGATCTTCTGCAGCCACAACTTTTACCCTAGAAAGATGATATTCCACTAAAGGAGCAACAAGCTCTAGGTCATAATGACCACTTCTGGGTTCTTGTTCCAGATCTGATCCATAATTGCTAAATCCTTGTTCAGATTCTGAAACAGACTGATAGCCTTCTTCCTCCTGTATATGCAAATCTGCCTACTTATGATTCCACCTGCTAGCCCTGATGTTTTCTTCAACCTCTATAGCATCCTCAAACAGATGTATCAATGATGAGGACTTCCTCTCTCTTAGGAGGAAAACCAACTCTAGATGCTGAGCCATGATATAGTACACCATAGCCGTAGTCTCGGTGGGTCTGATCTCAACATGTAGGCTATGATAGGCACTAAAAAATCTTCTATTGAAAATAATCAATGCTTCATCTTCCCCTCTCCTCAAGGCATTAAACTCAGACCAATATTGATCAAGGGACTTGTTCTCACCCCGACCTTTTAAAAAGGTGTGGTATAGTTCGGTCCAGGAACCAATAGAACCAGTCTCCAGACATCTAAACCACGTTGCAGCATCTCCAGTCAGGGAAAGTGAGAACATTCTCATGACAACATCCTCGTGAATGATATCAAACTGATCAACAAGGGTCTCAAAGGCTTCCATATGCTTCTCGGCTGTAACACGACCTTCCCCGGAAAATCGAGGAAGATACCAAAAGAAATCATGAGGATAAGGGTTAAGGAGATATGGCAGTCGCAGAGGTTTAAACAACCTATTTCTGATTTTGACTTGAAAAGCGGTGGGTTGATCAGGGGATTCAACGAGAGGCTGGGAGGGCTCAGTAGGAAAAACAGGGGGGAACAAGGTCTGAGAAGACTGTGAATTACCCTCAACCTCCTCGGGATTACAAGGGAATTCGACTCGAAGAGGAGGTGTGATGCAGATCTCATCTTTAAGGATAGGCAGAGGCGAAAGCACAATATCGGTATCTACAACACAAGAAGAGGGTATGCTTTCTTCTTCCAAGGCTGAGTGGATAAGAGGAGGCTCAGGGACATCAGAATGCACAAAGTAGAGGAAAAAATTCTCTATAAATGAAGGGAAAGAGAAGAATGAGCTGATAAAGAAATACAGAACTTCATGCAGCAAGCTCATAAACTGATACCTGGTCTTTCCCTTCGACATGGATTTCCTCCTGTCAACAGAATCCCCTCTGGTGGAGTCTTTATATGTGTAGTCGCCAGGTGAATGCTATTTATAATGAGTGTGTCCAGTCTTCGTTCACCATCAAAGACCGGAATTGAGCTTTGTGTCTTCTAAGTGCTACCAGGTGTATCCAGAGGCACTGCAACAGAGGAATTACCAGGTGTAATGACCTCAGAGGAGTCACCAGGTGCAAGTGCAATCTTCAAAGGTTCTGATATCTGATGCACCCTCAGAATTAGAAG
>SNQJ01S0235196.1:0-13915 GCA_010110895.2 Picea sitchensis | reverse complement strand
TGGTACGGACGCCTCGCGATCTGACCACATCTTGACCATCCCTATAGAAATGGTCCATTACACAAATACTACGAGTATTCACACTGGGATTATCGCGGTTAGTCAAGCCCCCATTGGCACACTGCTCACGCCCAGTATCACCCCGACACTTCCGCTCGGATACCGTGCATTGAATGCTTCCATTTCCACTCCTACGCAAACCCCATCCGACACTCCTGGTGGTCCCTCTTCTTCTGGGCACTCTCTTCCTGGTTTCATTCCGACACTTCCTCAACCCCCTTTTGGAGGAATTTTCTCGTCCTCCACTGGCAGTATTAATCCTAGTGGAACTATCCCATCATTCACACCAAATTACCAGATTCCTGTTGGTGGACAATTTCACCAAGGAGGTTTTACTCAACCCTCCCTTGGCGGGCAAATTCCTATTGGAACGCATATCCCAATTGGCACTCACCACTCGAGCCAAAGATTATTCTCCATCTAAAGAGAAGGTTGATGACCCATCCCCTTCATCTGTACAACCCTCTCTCGCGACTCTACCTACCAACGATCCTCTTCATCTCGAACGACCGAGCCTTGACACAGTTCTTCGACCCCCCCCAAAGGGCGTCATTCGGAAATTGACTTTCAATCCTCATGCTCGTGCTTCCTAGAACTACAACATTGTTGAAGACATGGCCCAAGCACCTTTTGCGATGTTAGCCCTCGAAGTCCTTCAAAGTTGTCCCACACAATGGAAGGCATTGTTGAAAGCTATCGGTGGAATCGACCTAACAGATACGAATTTAATAATTTTTGACTTAGAAGATCACATTCCAAGGTTACCCCCTCAACTCGCGTTCCAGATCCAAGTGATTATCTCTGACAAAAACATTTGTCGAACCGTTATCAACGAGGGTGCCTCGACGTGTGTCATGTCTCTTACTTGCTGGAAAGCCATTGTCTCTCCCTCTTTGAATGAATCCCATAACACTCTCAAAGCCTTCAATGGCTCCGGTTTTATGCCCTACACTATCCTTCCTTCATTGCCAATCATGTTAGAAGGAAAAACGGTCCAAGTCGAAGTGGAATTATTTGACGCTCCTCTTGATTACAATCTTCTGCTTGGCCGCAGGTGGATCGATTCCATGCGCGCAGTTGTGTTGACCCTTTTTCGTGTGGTACGTTTCCCACATCAAGGGAAGGTAGTCACCATCGACCAATTAGCCGTCTTTAACTCAGATACCCGTACTGGCAACGTACCGTTCATCGCTAAAACCCCACCGGGTTATGAGAACGTCGGCGTAGGCCTTCTCAAAGAATCTTCGTTAATGGGTACTTTCCCCATTCCACTGCTCGATGTTCCACACTCGTCCATTGCTTCAATCAACATGATCTCCACCTCGATTCACGGAATTCCTGTGTCTCACGACCCATGGATGGTACCTGACCTTGGAGATCATTTTCGTTATGATGACGAAATGTCATTAAGTCCGGTCGAATCCGCCTATCAGGTCATTCAATCATCAACCCCTTCTACCCCCTCTCTTGGTGAGTTATCTCCAAATCCTTTTCGTGTCATTTTTCCCACAGACGAGATGATCATGTCTATCATGGAGGACACTCCTTGGGATGATGGACATCATCTTTCCATCCTCTTTTTGGAGAAACATACCATCGAGAACTACCAATGGATCTCGACCCCGTTGACCGTTGTCATCATCTCAACCGTTCCCGAGTCCACACACGATGTGTTTTCCGAAGGGAACTTAAGTAATATCTCGCCCACTATTCCCCTCGACATATCCATCAAACCTGGAATCGTCGAAAATGTGCACATCGGAGCTTCCTGTTCCCTTGAAGAAATCGTCACTTACACGTCCCTTTTCAAAGAGTTTCGTGACATCTTCGCCTGGACCTACGAAGAAATGCCAGGTATAGACCCCGGCATTGTGATACATGAGATCCAGACATACCTCGACGGTAAACCCGATCGACAACACCTTCGTCTAGTTCACCCTCATAAAGAGGCTGATATCAAGCTCGAAGTCGACAAACTTCTCAAAGCCGACTTCATTTACCTGGTGGCCCTCACTGACTGGGTTTCCAATCTTGTCCCGATCGACAAGAAACAAGGCACAATCTGTGTATGCATTGATTATAGGGGTATCAACAAAGCTTGTCCCAAAGACAACTTTCCTACCCCCTTCATTGATCAGATTTTCGACGATTGCGCCAGAAGTGAAATATTCTCTTTGATGGATGGTTTCTCTGGGTATAATCAAATCAACATTGTTCCTGAGGATCAACATAAGACTGCTTTTATTTGTCCTTGGGGTACTTTTGCCTATCGGAAACTCCCCTTCGGTCTCAAGAACACTGGCACAACGTTTTAACGCGCTATGTTGTATGCCTTCCATGATATCAAGCACATTGTGCAACCATATCTGGACGATTTACCCGCTCACTCAATGCGCCGAGTCGATCATCCAACCCACCTTCGAGCCATTTTCGTTCGCTGTCGGTTTTACCGTATACATTTGAATCCTCACAAGTGTGTTTTCTCCGTGGAATCCAACCGACTTCTAGGCTTTATTGTTTCACATCAAGGTATTAGGGTAGATCCTTTAAAGGTTGAGGCGATCCTTAATCTCCCTCCTCCTTCTACACTTCGCCAGTTACAAAGTTTGTAGGGGAAAGAAAACTTTCTTCGTCGTTTCATCCCAAATTACACCGAAATAACTCATGGATTTACGCGGCTCCTAAAAAAGGGGTCTGAGTTCGTATGGGATACCATCGCAAACAAAGCTTTCGAAGCTTTGAAATTGTCCCTAACACGTGCTCCGCTTCTCTTTCCCCCTGATTACAGTCGCGATTATTTCCTCTACCTTGCAGCCTCAGATTACACCATTGGTATGGTTCTCGTCCAAGAGGATGATGCTAACGATGAACATGTTATCTATTACTTGAGTCGAAGTCTAACACCTACAGAAACCAAGTATTTACATGTCGAAAAACTGGCCTTGGCAGCTGTCCAAGCAGTCCAACGCTTCCAACACTATATCCTCTCTCGCAAGACTATAGTGATTTCTAACTGCAACCCTATGCAACACATTCTCACACGTCAATTTATACGGGGAAAATACTCCAAATGGATCATGATACTCCAGGAGTTTGACTTGGAATTTGAACGCGCCAAGTCTAAGAAGTCCTTAGTGTTTGCTGAGTTGATATGTGACTGTCCCTATTCTGAAACGGAAAATGTAGCAGCTGATTCATTACCCGATGAATCCCTTTTCCTCATTAGCTCTAATGATATTTTGTATGGCGATATCATCATATATCTCCAAACCCAGACTTTCCAGCCAACTTTTTCTAGTACTGACCGACGTCGAATATGCTACCAAGCCCCTCAATATATTATCCTTGGGGATACTCTTTATCGTCGGGGGATTGACTCAGTTTTTCGACGCTGCCTCACGTTCGACGAAGCCGAGAAAGCCTTGAATGACTGCCATTCTGGAGCCTGTGGTGGTCATATGTCTGGGTATGCTACTGCCCAGAAGATATTACGAGCAGGGTATTTTTGGCCTTCTTTATTTAACGACTGCATAATTGCCGTTCAAAAATGCCATGCTTGCCAGACCTATAATCATAATATACGGTCACATCCCGCTCCTCTTTACCCTGTGGTCTTCGTTGGTCCCTTTACGAAATGGGGCATCGATTTCGTGACATGTCACCCCCACTCGGCCGGGGGGCATGGATACATTATTATAGCCGTAGATTACTTTACGAAATGGGCCGAGGCGATGCCGACATTTGACAACATTGGAAAGACTACAACATTATTCATTTTTAATCACATCATAGCTCATTTTGGTGTTCCTCAGGCTATCATCACTGATCACGGTAGCCACTTTAGAAACTTCATGATGTTCGAACTCACTGAAAAGTTGGGTCTTCGCCATGAAAACTCAACGCCCTATTACCCACAAACCAATGGCCAAGTCGAAGCCATTAACAAAGTTCTCATAACTATGCTCCGCCGAATGATAGGGATTCACAAAACAAGTTGGCACACAATGTTATTTTCGACATTGTGGGCTTACCGGACATCCGTCAAGTCTGCTACTCGGTTTAAACCTTTCCGGTTAGTCTATGGTTTGGAAGCCATTCTCCCGATTGAATGTGAGATACCCTCGTTAAAACTAGCTGTTGAACTCCTACCTAACACTTCTGTTGAGGAAGAACATCTATTGTATCTTATGTGATTAAATGAAACTCGACACGATGCTACCCTAGTCATAGAAGCTCAGAAAAAATGTGTCAAGGCCCAATACGACAAACATGTCAAGCCTCGCGTTTTCTCTGAAGGAGATCTGGGTCTCCTCTATGAACAAGATCGAGATATGCTAGGAGATGGAAAATTCGAAACCATGTGGCGAGGTCCTTATATCGTTAGACAAGTTTTGGAAAAAGGGGCTTATGAGTTAGTAGATTACAATGGTATCCCTTTGAGTGAACCCAGAAATGGGTTATACTTCAAGAAGTACTATGCATAAGATCACCTGTGCACGAGTACCTATATTTTTATTGTATCATACTTCTTATGTATTATTGTAGTTTGCTTTTGTCGTTATCTGGTCTCTGCCCTTATGTGACATTGTGTTTGATTTCCAGATGTCGGAGTCTTCACTACCCTACATTGGCTTCGCTGATGGCGCTATCCGTAGTACGTAGAACCTTGCTTCCGCTGCATGGGCAATTTACACCCTTACAAATGAACTTTTCTCTTTACGAGGTGTGTGCCTCGGCTGTGCAACCAACAATATTGCAAAGTATAGCACCATTATTGAATTGTTGATTGATGCTATCTCACTCGAAATCCGTCATTTGGTTGTGCGACTCGATTTGCAGCTCGTAGTACTGCATTTAAGTAATGTCTATACTATTCGAAGTCCTACTTTGTTACAGGTGTATTTACGAATTCGCCTCTTGGAACGCTATTTTGATTATATTGAATATCAACATATTCCTAGACGTCTAAATACATTAAATGATGCATTAGCTAACTATGTATTAGACAGACATTTGGGTCATTTATAAATCAATCACATCAATTTTCACACAACACAAGATAAACCGGTAGAAGCCGTATGTATATATAATGATCAAAAGAGTTTTTACAAAAACGTTTTGTCTGAGGACCAAAATTTCAAAATCTGAAGCTCATGGCTTCTACAAAGTGACATCATAGATGACGTTCATGGTAACACACGACTACCCGAGAAACCCTATGAAAAAATCGGCCAATGGACTCTGACACTCCTACTATATGACGCTGATAACGTCATGGAACCTCTCCAAGGGGCATGTCTGGAATATCTGCTGTCAAACCCTCTAGTTTTTGTTCCACCGCTTCATAATATTCGGTGTCCCATCGTGGCACTAGCACCACCTCTCCTCGTCGCTGAATAGGAGAAGTACTAGGAGGTCGGTAAGGTCCCACATCTGTGTCATCAAAAAAGAATTTTTGATTTAGACCTTGGATGAACATTAAAAAACATTTGCATATGATAAAATTCACAAAAACATTTAAAAGAGGGAAAAATGTGTACTTCTTACCAAGATCCCCCCACTGAGAACCCTCAGGAAGGACCAAGTCTGGATCTCCTCGGAAGTCCAACCCGGCGTAAGCATAATCATCGACCATCAACATCTGTGGTCGCAACTAGTCGAAGAAGACATCATTGTACTTGATAATTGGTCCAACCACATGCCGGACCATGAGCTAACACCACCTCAACATTCTTAGATCTGTTGGAGCCGGTAAATCCCACTCAACCTGCAGCCTCAACAAGGGAAACCTCTCGAGAAAGAAGGAAACCAACAAAGGCCCGTACCCGAATTGCTTCAGGTTGCCTCGCTTGCATTTGGTCAACTACCTCTTCATGCTACGAAGCACTGCATCTACCCAGTTAAAAACCCGAGGCTCAGTACACTCTATGGCATACTGAAAGTATATTTGGAGAGCCATGTGAGGAGCGGTGCTCCCAGTCATATGGGAAATGGTGAACAAAATAGTGCGGAGGGTCAAATCCCGCACTCCCCAAATAGCTACTTTCCCTTTGCTCTTCTCTACCTCTGGAACACAGTGCAAGTGACATTACTCACTCATGGGCAATCCACCACCTCTGCTACCAGTCAGGCTCATGTGGTACCCACACCGTGACAGTCCTGTCAAGAAGTAAATGTCCTCAATATCCAAGGACAATGTGTGGACCCCTACATGGAATACTTGCTAGTCGGGATCCCACATATGCACAAGGTACTCCAATAACCTGACTTGGGCCCTCATACCCGGGATACGAAATAATTTCAGAAGGCCACAGTCTCATAAAGCAACAACGGTGTCTGGATGATTTCCGGAAATGGAATCATCTTCTTCGTGCTCCCTTTCACACCATTCCAGAACCATGATGATGGCCAAATACCTGCATAAGGAGCATAAGAAGAAAGTTAATAACTCTATTCAACACTTGGTATCTTTTCGTTGAGCAAAAATTTAATTTTTTTTTCCACTTTGCAGTTCTTGCAGCTTCCCTTTAGGCACAGTGCGAGGTTATCATAGGTGCCTTTGGGGTCACCTATGAGAATGAGGCATTCTCGCCGGTCCCGTGTGGATGGCCTGCGAGAATGGCCGAGCGCAACTTTAACCCCCAAAACAAAATAAAAAATGTGTTTTTTTCCAATGAAAATGAAAAATCAAACCATGAAAAGGTAGAGGACAAGGAGCTTACCTCACTGACGCAGACGGTTCGTCGAATGGATGCTCGCAACTCCCACAATCGAACGCCGAAGTTCAAGGGCAAAAGAGGGGTTTTTGGGCTCAAATATTGGTAAATTTAAAATGATTATGGTAAAAAGAGATTTTACCCCTTTATATTTACTTTTACCATGTTATTGGATTTTATAATTGTTTATTTATTAAAACCTAATGCCTAATAACCTTTTGAGTATGACTTTTGTAGGCGTAATGACTTCGATTTTCATGCACAGGGACGCGGATATTTTTTCTTCTTCATCGCATGTTTTGATTATTTTTTATGGTTTTTTTTACAAAACCTCGAGCTTGGTCTTTGTCCGTTCTTACGCTCGAAAATACATGAGAACGCGATCGAGCACACTTTTATCACTTTTTCGGGCTCAACAAGGTTATATGAAAAAGGAAACCCCCTGGAGTCTCCTTTAAGCTCTTTTCAGACTCTCTAGACATGAAAAGATTGCCGAGCGACCTTGCTATTTTCATGCTCGTTAAAGTATTTGAAGAAAGCATCTGTTGGGCGATAATTTATCTCTTTTTCGGTCTCATCAGACTATTTTATGAAAAAGGAACTGAGAGAGTTCTCTTTTAGGTGTTTTTCCAGACTCTATAATCATTAAAAACCTTCGAGTTTTCTATCTTTGGACTCGTTAAACAAACATCGACAGACCCGTAATGGGACCGAACCACTCCTTCCTAGGGTTCGTTAAACATACTTTGAAGGACTCATCCAAAGGATGAGCTTATATGAACAAGCATATGCTATCCTCCTCAAGCTTGCATAAAAATAAAGAGGTACTCACCAGAAATGGTGGGGGAAAATTTGGGAAAGGGATGTGTTCTCGTATTCATATTAATTGGCAGTAAGTGTCGCTCTTGAACATGACACCCCCCTATTCATTATTTGAATCCAGTTTGGGTAATCCGTTTGTTTCTCATTCAATTTTCTATAAGGTCATACCCTGTGTCATCTCTGAGTTAATGCTGCCAAATCATTGGTCGTGTCATTCATATGTTCAAGAGAAGTTCATCTGAAACCTCTATTGAGTCGGCCATCTACAGTTGTCCATTCTCTCTGTGTCGGCCTTCCCTGTGTCAAGTCCAACTTATATCATACTCTGTTTCACCTTCAAAATCTGTTACTCATTTCGTGTCATTGATGGGGGATACATCAAGGCCCTCCTATGACAAGTTTTGTTCCGTCGACTTCAACTCATTATCCGAAAACAAGACTTAGAAATTGTTTGGTACCTTGGAACTTGCATGCCTCAATGGAAGGTTTCCTTGCTTTTGATAGTGGGTTTACATCATTGACCCTTGATCGAAGGATTCTGTCGGATGTTTGACCTCAACTCATTCATTCACATTTGGTGGATTGTACTAGTGTACCTTGGGAGTCATTGAAATTAATGGTGATTTCCCTCGCACTTGTTAACGGTTTCATCAATGATCGATAATCAAGTGTCTTCTACCATGTTCGACTTCAACACATGTAATCACATGGTTAGATTCGTAATTTCGGGCGATGGTATTGAAAACCCTGGATCTCATCTTTTTGTCCAAGTTGCGATGGAATATGTATAATTTGTGACACATAGATCCGCTTTGTATGTCTCGTGGCTATGTCGTCTCAATTTGAATTTTCTTGCATAGATCCACAGTGTATTCCTGGTGGCTATGCTATATTTTGACGGCATGGATCCACAGTGTATGATTGGTGGCCATGAACTATGCTTATAATATCATCCGTCCGTGATCTGAGTATGGGAATGCCTACCTCAGAACTAGTATGATATTCTGCAGATGCTTGGTTGTTCGCAGGTTTCCGATTAGGTGTGCTCCTGGTTTCCGACATACACACACACGCAGTTTACAAAGTATTCCGACTGTCACTAATTCCAGCCTCATACTTTGGGGGGCATTCTGTTACCCATGATTTTGGTCATATTGATGATGTATTGATGATGGTGTACTCAGGATCCTAATAAGAACTTTCTCCTGAGAAAAGTGACATTCATCTCTTCCCAGAAAACATATTTTTGAAGAGAGTTCGCAGGTTGCTTATATCCTAGGGTGCTAGAATGACCCATTCTCGTAGGCTGCCTTCAGCTAGGGTGCGAAAT
This sequence comes from Picea sitchensis, assembly GCA_010110895.2. Lineage (NCBI taxonomy): Eukaryota > Viridiplantae > Streptophyta > Pinopsida > Pinales > Pinaceae > Picea > Picea sitchensis. The sequence goes on along the minus strand of SNQJ01S0235196.1, from coordinate 4,987 downwards.
TCTCGCACTGTGTTACATAGCTAGGGTGAAAAATTATTCTCAAGCTTGGAAAAAGATGAAGCCTCGATGGTTCTAGAATGGAATATTCTAGAGAATGGGTTGGCATTCGAATGGTTATCATTTTATTGGTTTCCCTGATAATGTGGGATCATTCTCATCCAAATAACCATCTCATCCTCTCCTATATATTGATGGGATTCTCATGGAAAAGGTTAAGCAAGATTAATTGGAGAATTGGTGAAGGAATTGTGTGAAGAACCCAGCTTGAACAAGAGCTTGGAGACTCTAGCAAGTCTATCAAGAGGAATTGGATCTTCTTCATGCAAGGATCGATCAAGTGTGTGTGTTGGAACTAAGAGTCACTAAAAGGAAGCTTGTGACATCAAGGTGATCAGGTTGTATCTTCTACTTTCGATTAATATGATACAACGACATGACCTTTTCCCATAAAGTCATTCTCACTTTATTGTGTAATTCCTTGATCATACACATAAGTTGATGATTGAATATATTTTTCTATCTTCACTTGGGTTGGTTTGTGTTGTCTTGGTCTTGACCTCACGGGAGCACCGGAGTGAAGCGGGAGCAACAGAGACCCTAGGAAGCGATACAAAGGTATGTCACTTGTTCCTTCCTACTAGCTAATTCAATGGTCATAACTTAGGGAAATAGTCATGTCCTATCCTGTTTTGTTCTAGATCCAGGTGGATCTAGGGAGATCTGTTAGTGTTTGCACCTACTGATTAGTCCGATAACACTAGGATCTGCCAAATTCTTTATGGGAAGAATCTACCTCCACTGCCGTGTATATTCAGAACAGGTGTCCACATGCTATTTTGAAGGACAAGACTCTTGAAGAAGTCTTCTCAGGGATCAAACCTGAAGTAGGGAATCTATGGATATTTGGATGCCCTGTGTATATTCATGTCCCTAAGGAAAAGAGGACAAAGATGGAACCCTCAGGCAAGAAAGGGGTTTTTGTGGGGTACAGTGAGAACTCCAAGGATTACAGGATTTATGTAGCAGGTCAGAGGAAAATAGAGGTAAGCGAAGATGCGAATTTCCATGAGGAAGCCACATTTAATAAATCTAGAGAGCTTCAACAGGATTCAAAAGCAGTTCAACCAAATTTACCCTCTTCTGAAAATGAAGATTCATATGATCAGAGGGAGGAACCTCATGAAGGGCCATGTAATGAGCCCCTAGAACCCGCTAAAGTGTTAGAAATAAATCTGGAAGAACCTCCAGCCAAAAGGAAGCCAGGGTGGCTTAAAGAAATAGTGCGGGAAGCAGAAAGGATAGCTACTCCCAAATGAACTTTCAGGGAAAGGAAGAGGCCTCATAGGTTTGGAGGCTATGTTGCACTGATGAGCAACCTTAGTGATGTCGAACCTTCTTCATTTCAAGAAGCAGATAAATTAAAAGTATAGAAGGATGTCATGCTTGAGGAATACAGGTATATTATAAAGAACAATGTTTGGGACATTGTGCCAAGGCCAAAAGACAAATCAATGGTTTCTTCCAAATGGATCTATAAGATCAAACATGTAGTTGATGGAAGTGTGGAAAAGTTCAAAGAAAGATTTGTAGCCAGAGGCTTCACCTAGAAAGAAGGAATCGACTACGAAGATAATTTTTCTCCTGTAGCCAGGTATACCTCCATTTGAGCTATTATTTCTTTAGCTCCCATACTTGGTTGGAAGCTACATCAGATGGATGTAAAAACAACATTATTGAATGGAAAGATTGAACATGAGGTCTTTGTGGAACAACTAGATGGTTTTATACTGCATAACAAAGGCACTCATGTATGAAAACTAATGAAGGCCTTGTATGGTCTTAAGTAGGCTCCCAGAGTTTGGTATGACATGATTGATGGCTTTCTTAAAATCCCGGGCTTTCAGAAAAGTGATGCTGATGCAAATATATACTTCAAGGTAAGAGGTAACCAACCTGTTATACTAATCCTGTATGTTGATGATCTCTTTCTAATAGGATATGAAGGGCTAATAGCCTGGTGTAAGAGGGAGCTAACCTCAGAATTCAATATGAAATACTTAGTCTTGATGCATTAATTTCTAGGATTGGAAGTGTGGCAAAGACAGGACGAGATATTTCCACCACAAGGAAAATACACAGTGGATGTACTAAAGATGTTTGGTATTATGGATTGAAAATCCATGTCTACTTTGATGGTTACCAACCTGAAGAAGCTACATGCTTCTGATACAGGTTCAGATTTGGTGGATCCCACTATGTATAAGTAGTTGATTGGATCATTGATGTACATGATCCACACTAGGCTAGATATATGCTATGCAGTGATTGCAATGAGTTAGTTCATGACTGAACCAAGACAGAGACACTAGGTGGCAACAAAGCACATATTGAGATATCTCAAAGGGACCATTACTTATGGTCTGAGATATACATCAAGTGGTGGTTTATTTATGCATGGGTACGCAGATGTTGACTAGGCAAGAATCCTAGTGGATAGGAAGATTACTTCCAGATAATGCTTCAGTTTAGGATCCACTATGATCTCTTGGTTAAGCCAAAAGCAAGGATCCATTGTACATAGTACAACAAAGGCTGAGTACATTGCAACAAGTGATGCTAGCAAGGAAGCAGTATGGCTCAAAAAATTGGTTTTTGGGTTGTTTGGTGACAAGCTCGAGAGGACGATGGTTCACTGTGATAATCAAAGTTGCATAAAATTGATAGAGAACCTGATATTTCATGACAGGTAAAAACATATTGACATGAGGTACCACTACATCCAAGACTTGGTCCAGAGAAAAACTGTAAAGTTACAGTACATAGCCATGAGCGAGAAGGTAGCTGATATCCTGACCAATCCTATGACCTCAAGACAGTTTGTGCAGTTGATAGGCAAGCTTGGTGTGGCTAAGAATGACTCCCTCGTTGAGAGGGAGTGTTAAATTTGGCAGCATCGACAATCATTCTCCAATGAGAGGCCATATGGGCCACCCTGAGGCTAGCCAACGAGATTTGGAGAATCAACCAGTCTTGTGAGGTATTGACAAAAGTTAGGGGGAACGTACAACCTCTGTGAGTCAAACCAAAATTCAGGATGAACAATATTCTATGTGAGTCTAATGCAAAAGTCAGGGGGGAACGTACAACCTCTGTGAGCATAGACAGTCTAGTGCAAAATTCAGGGGGAACGTACAAACTCTGTGAGCATAGACATACTAGTGCAAAAGTTAAGGGGAACATACAATCTCTGTGAGACTAGTCAAACCTTGTGAGCCATGAGCAAAAGTCAAGGCATCTAGCAAAAGTTAGGTTGAATATAAAATTCCTGTGAGCTAGAAACAAACGATATTCCTAATATTGCAAATTATGTAATTGTATTGATCTAGTGCATTGGCACGTCTAAACNTGAGTCTAATGCAAAAGTCAGGGGGGAACGTACAACCTCTGTGAGCATAGACAGTCTAGTGCAAAATTCAGGGGGAACGTACAAACTCTGTGAGCATAGACATACTAGTGCAAAAGTTAAGGGGAACATACAATCTCTGTGAGCCTAGTCAAACCTTGTGAGCCATGAGCAAAAGTCAAGGCATCTAGCAAAAGTTAGGTTGAATATAAAATTCCTATGAGCTAGAAACAAACGATATTCCTAATATTGCAAATTATGTAATTGTATTGATCTAGTGCATTGGCACGTCTAAACATTATCCACCATGAAGAGAATTTCGAATTGCCTTGTCAAGAGTTGTAACTAAAGTCTTGAGTCTAGTTCTATGTTAGAACTAAAGTGTAATGTTGAGTTGCAACTAATGTCTTGAGTCTAGTTCTATTTTAGTAATCTTGAGTTACAACTAAAGTCTTGAGTCTAGTTCTATGTTAGAACTAAAGTGTAATGTTGAGTTGCAACTAAAGTCTTGAGTCTAGTTCTATTTTAGTAATGTTGAGTTGCAACTAAACTTAAGTCTAGTTCTAAGTTTGAACTAAATCATGTCAGTCTCAAGTCTAGTTCTAAGTTCAAACTAAAGTATAATGATGAGTTGTAACCAATCTCAAGTCTAGTTCTAAGTTCGAACTAAAGTGTGATCAGTTGTAACCAATCTCAAGTCTACTTCTAAGTTAGAACTAAAGCATGAAGCTGATTTATGTTTAATGCATGCAATCATGTTACTATTTCAAGCTTCCCCTCTTCCCCTCTTCAGCCTATATAAGAAGAGGTCGAACCCTCTCTTCAAAACAGTTCTGCAACATAGTTTTGAAACATAGTTTTCATATGCAGGTTGAGGGTGAAGTAATAGAAGAGCACATCAGTGATAAAGAGGCAACATATCAGAGGTGTATTTCAGCTAGGTCTTGTAAGTATTTGTCAGGTCAAAGTCATCTTGGCAAGCTCTTTGAGAGCAGAACATTCATGGTGGATATTTGTAAGAGATCTTACACTATTAATGCAATAAAGGAATATTGTTTGCTGGGGTTTTTCTCCCTGTACAGGGTTTCCCCAAGGTATATGTGTTGTTGATATGCATGTTTACTTATGTACATAATTATTGCTATTCGATTATGATTTGGAATTGTTGAAGTGTATTATGCTGGAATCAAAGTATTGAAGAGAATAAAAGAAGTAATCCGCATAAGAAATCAAGCTCATAATTTAACATATGAAATCCAAAGTGACATGCTATCGATGATGAATGTAGCTCCTCTAAAACATGTTCTTTTAGGGCCAAATATTTTTCCATAACAATGCACCCTTTATAATACAATGTATCTTGTTGTCATATATAACTTTTATGTGGGTTGGGATCTACTTGAAGTCGTTGGATGAGTGTCCTTAAAGTGTTGTTTCCTAGTGTTGACGGGCGAAATTGACCGTCCGTCAACTGGGAGAGTGGAACCGGTCCGGGGTTGTCTAAATAACCCAAGCCGTTTGGAATGGACCACCCTGACGAGTTTAACGACTCCGTTGGCCGCTCTGAGGTCTCGTAAGGAAACC